>CABHPQ010159467.1:475-21811 GCA_902168405.1 Peromyscus aztecus
TCATAGAGACAAGTTATGTTACTTCTATTTTGTTATGAGTGTATTATCTACCAATCTATCTACCTGTCATGTATATTTATATTAATCTGTTTATCTGTCATCAGTTATCAATCTATTATCTGTTTATCATCTATCTATTTTCTATATATATATGTGTATATATATATATATATATATATATATGTACATCACCTACTCGTACATACCACATACTGAACTATATTAAAGGTCATTTGGGGAGGGGGAAAGACAAAGCAAAGTGGGATGTTCCTTGCTACAGAATCACACATAGTCCTAAACATCACATCCTGTGGATTTATGCCTAAAGAAATGGATCAAGAATGCAGTGGAGTGAAAATCTATTTTATAGATTCATTTATCACTCAGAGGACCAGTTTGTAAGCTTATTCCATGGTTCCACCCCAAGTTCTAAGAGTCTCTTAGAAGAAGTCCAAGATTTACATGGCTGGGGAGCTGAGATGACAGTAGGTATTTTCTTTGCTGTAAGTCAGTCA
The DNA here is from genome assembly GCA_902168405.1 of Peromyscus aztecus. Lineage (NCBI taxonomy): Eukaryota > Metazoa > Chordata > Mammalia > Rodentia > Cricetidae > Peromyscus > Peromyscus aztecus. The sequence goes on from CABHPQ010159467.1 coordinate 991, forward strand.
TTTTCTTCTCAGAAGGTATACAATGAGCATGACAGGCAGGAGGGGGTGTCTTAGCTTAGTGACTTCTACAATAATACAGATTCCTCACTAATACTTTACCAAAATAACAAAGAAGTGTAAAACATTATCCAATTAACATTATTCTATCATACTACCCCAAGACACTATTAGAAATTATCGGTTCAAATACTGAAAATTAGAAAAATGATTTTACCTTTTTTCATTAATTTTATCAAAGACAATTTAAACAAGGATGGCAAATAAATCTCTAAACATTATATTTTAGCCTAGAAAAAAGACACATAAAAAGATATTTTCATAGTGTTCATATAAAAAAATTATGATTTCTGTTTCTTAATATGAAGTGCTAATTAAAATTCCCATGAGTATAAATAAATGTAATGGATAACCAACTTTACACAAGCCAGATTTATCTGGTTCAAAGTTTCAGATGAACTTAGATCAAATTCAAGTTGATCTTCTTTCTTTTTTCTCCATTGGCTGCATGTCATGGGAAAGAAAGCGATTTGGATGCCATTCAGTGACATTAAGACACTGTGACTTGATTGAGTAGATAGGACATTTGTTATTGTACTTTACACAAATGTGACCTGATTCAAAAACAAGTGATAAAATGGTGTATCAACAATTAAGACAAAGAAATACAATGTCTGTTTGCAGCAGAATAATTAAGAAGAAAGAAAGCCCTTTTTGTTGTGACTATTTCTTATATTTTATTAAGTATAGGAAAGAAATGCACTCAACCTAGTCCTCTACCAACAGTTAAATGGATAATATGTATATCATATAAACAGATACACATGCAGAAAAGAGAACAAGAAAATCTGGATGTAAAGGGATGAAGAAGGACTGAATTGGCATGAGTTATGAAAGATGATAAAAAAGCCAATTGCTTTCTGTTTCTAATTATGTTGGATTTATTTGTTAGGGGTGGTAGATAGGTGTATAAATATATTCAATGCTGAAGGAAAGAGTTAAATGTGAATCTTCATGTCTTGAATGACAACTCTTACACTTAATTAATTTTTATAGATTTTGGCTATTGGTTAATTTTAATGTGTGAATTTTTAAAGTTTTTTATTATATTAAGTTTAAATTAAAAGAAAGAAACCTTGGTTGTAGAGATGCAGAACAAATCAAAATTGTGGTGTGAAGCTCCATAATGCTGACCACAAAACTGACAATAGACAAGCGTCTGCCATGTAAAAACAGTTCTTACAGACTTAAGAAGCAGGAGCCTCCAACACAAGTGCCCCCAAGAGCTGGCAACTCTTACTTACAAAGGAAGAGTGAGAATGTTTCCATGGAGGTTGCCATAGACCTGATGAACAACTGGGAAAGAACATCTAAGATTTAAGAGGACTATAACAAAAAGTCTACTTATTTCAAATATAAACAGACTAAGACCCAAATTAATAGTGGCACTTGATAGAAAGAGCAGCAGCAGAGCCAGGGTCCTCAGAAATCACTTGTTATAAGTCAACAAGATGAATATATGATTGAAGCAGGCTGGCTGGTTGTGACGTGGAGAATGGAATACCTATAGTTCTGATAGCAGCCCCAAAGGCAGATGCTCAGTGCAGAAGAGAAGAAAGATCACCAACTAAAGACAACAGAGATGAAAATGACATGCATAATTAAGATATTTGAGATTTATTTTGTAGGAGAAAGATATTAGGGCTTGCTGATGTGATGTTGAGGTGTCAAATCTGAGATGCACTTGAATCTTGACATTGAATAACTAAGAGACTTCCAGAGTATAACAAGAGATAGTGCTTGCTCATTGACTAGAAGCATAGAGTGACTATTATAACTTACTAAAGCTGACACAGGTTTCTAGAAAAGAAACTGAGAACAAGCTCCCTCAGAAGAGCTTCATTAGGAAAATTATAGTATCATATTCACAGGCAGGCATGATGGAATCAGGGGAGGGACAGAATATCTCAGTTCTCTTCAGTCCCCAGGAAAGAGAGAGAGTTGTTTGTTCTCACAGGTTGCAGGGAGCAGTGAGACGGTTTCCTTGCTGGTGACTTTTCCTAAGTGCTACACAATAGGAAGACACTGGTAAGGACAATCTATAGCTCAAGGTTGCCTTTGGTCTGGGCAGTAGGAAGATGGTCAACCCTGCATCTGCAGGGGTTGGAGGAATTCAACTCTTTTTTTAATGCCCTTCAAAGTCACAAGATACATGGTTTATCAGTTCTCTGGGGAGAGGTGCAGGGGTCATCCTATGATTTCTGGGAAAGAAAAGGCAGCAAGAGGGTTGTTGCCTAAAAGAATGCAGTATGGATATTCCAGCAGAAAGGACATGTGCACTGAGGCTTCAAGGAATGAGGAGAGTGAATAAGTTTGACGTCAGAACAACGTATATCATTTTGCAATGTCTCAAAAAGTGTAAAATTAACTCACTTTTCAGTTACTATAGTTTACATATTCATGAGGCCATCACAAAGGTTTTTAACCTTCAAAGCAAACATAGTCACTTGGCTTCATGGTCAAGGTATTTGTTCATAAATATTAATATGAGAATAACCAATGGTTTGTTTGTAAGGAGCCTCCGTAGCTCAGTGACATAATAAGCAGTACAGGATGATACAGGGTTTATGCTCTGCTTGCATCCACATCTACTTGCTGAGATTGCAAGCATGCAGCAACAAGCAATTTTTATGCAGTGATGGAGGCCAGAACTTTGTGCATGTTAAGCAAGTAATCTGCCAACTGAGCTACAGTACCATTGTATTGTATTTAATAAGAGCAAAATGCTTCCAAGTGTTTGAAAACGTATCATAGCAGAACTGAGAAAACTGGAACACCATCTACACAATCTTATGCTGAGTCTCCTAGTAAAGACTCCTAAATAAGAAGTCTTTACTATAAGAATAAGCACAGGCTCCTGAATAAGGAAAAAGAAAGAACCAGAGGGATGAAGATGCCAAGAAGGCAAGAGTGGGTGGAATTTTATCTCAGAGAGTAAAATAAATTCATGCACCAACTGAATCTGGGGTTATGCATTGATTAATGTGTTATCTAATACAGTCAAGCAGAGTGTGACATTACACATCTATTAATCTCTCATAATAAAATCATGACCTCAAACAGATGTTCTTTAACCTTCTAGGTCCTAAAAATTCAGGGAAGGTGATAGATATCCAACCTCTAAAGTGAAGTGAGGAATTGTGGTTAATGCTGCATACTGATTGCCTTAAGCTGAGGATTTGTGTGAATACATTTTCAGATACTATAATATGGCTTTATAAATGAAAAGAATCATCTTCTTTAACAATGAAAAATGAATGTATTACCAAGAATCCTTTCGGGTTTCAGGTTGAGTAACCCTTCAATGACCTGAGGCAGCTATTCATACTTCAAGCTATTTTCCTGAGCTCTGTAATACTGTAAGAGGCCAGAGGCTGGATCATTGGGCCAGACGATTTTGCCCTGCAGCAGAGTGAGGAGCAGACCTGAGATAAGGCAGCTTCTGAGGTAATTGATAAGGCTGTGTTTAAGGAAGGGTGAGAATTGTTGATTTTGCTGTCAAGCAAACCTGCCCCGCTACAACTCACAAATCCAACTCTGTGTTGAGTTAGAATTTAATAGATATCAGATGTGTGAAACCAATCTACACACAAAACAGAATTACACTTTCCCTGTAAATCTGCCTGTGTGGTAATGAAAAACAGTAACATGAAGTGAACTAATTTTACTATAATTCTTTCCTTGTTATTAGAGAAATTGTTCTAGCAGTTAAGCAATCTAATTACTGGAGCTAGTGATACTTACCATGACTTAGTGTTGTTTAGATCAGGTGTGTGCAGAGTGCATATCTGTATGTATGTCCCCTGTGTTAGCAAATGTGTGGGAATATGCTTGGAGGCCTAAGATTGACATGGGCTATCTTCCTTGATTTCTCTCTATCTTACAAAAAGAACTTGCTGAATTAGCCAGGTTAGCTAGCAGGTTGTTCCTAGTTTTCTGTCTTTGCCTTTGGAAGAGGATTGCAGGTCACTGTCATGCCTAAGACACTGTTCATATGCTGTTCATTATTTACAAGAAAAAGTATAATTGTTTTGGTGTTCCTATAACCTTTCCATCACAGTATGCCCTTCAGATTTGTCTCTTCATGCACTGTACCATATAGTGATTCACATCAATAAGTACTTTGTTTCTTTTACAGGAGCAGGTAGGAGCCACTTTTCTTACGCGGAATTCAATCAGTTTCCTGGCATTCTGTTTTGCAACATGAGATTTCAAAGTCCTAATTGGAAGACAATAAACAATCTTCAAATATTTTACTAAACTATTTTTTTCAAATGTTCTTGTTGGTTTTTGTCGTCTTAGTTGCATATGTCATTCCCTGTGATCCATACAGATGTTTTCACACCCACATATCAACACACATGACATGTGAGTAAATATTATATATATTCTTAGTTATTGGAGAAGTTTAAAATAGTAAAGTTCTGTAGCTATGAGGCAATTCTTTTGTTGTCTTTGAATGTTTAAGATAGGTTCTCTTACATGCCAGGATGACTCTATATTTACTACATAGATGCTGGCCATGAACTCCTAATCCTCCTGCCCTCCCTTCTAAATCCTGAACTTATAGACATGTACTACCACATCTACCACTGGTAGTTTATTTTTTGTGCAAAATGTGATCTTTATAGCTGCAAGGAATGATGTTTGGGTGTTAAAATTATCTGAACTTATTATAAGCAAAGAAAACACAGTTTCTAGGAGAGAGTTAGTGTACAGTTATTCACAGGTATATGGTTCATTTAAAGAACACTGATAACATAGGGGAGAGTCTGTGCTGATGACAACATATCAAGATGTCCAGCTTCTATGGAAACTTCACCTCATGTGCGTCCCTCACCATTTCTAGGGGTGCTCACCTCTGTCAGACGTCCTTGATAGAAGAAGAATTCCAGATTTGGAAGTGCCAGCTTGAAGAGCCAAGTTCTAGTAGTACAGGGGCCTCATTCTTCTGCTCCCCTGATTCTGATCCTGTAGTGCTACACATATTGCAGACTCCATTTCTTTTACAGTGTTTCACCCACTGGCAGTGCCATTCTCTCACCCAATTGCCACTATCTACTTCCTAGATTCCTTTTTTTATACTCTTAGGGAAGAGAGAGGAAAGAGTGAAGGAAAGAACACTTTTTAGGTTTGGGAAGTGTCCAGCAAGTCATTAAAAAAAAACTTCGCTTTTTGAAAATAAGTTAAAGTAAAGGAGCAATGTGTATTTATTTAAGATGGACATGATTGTTTGCCTCCCCAGCACACAATTTCATAAGCAATGTGCTGTTTCACTTTTTAGCATAAAACTTTCTTACCTACTCATTTAGGAACTCATCAGATGCATAAAAAGTAGTCTATTTGATTTGGCATGATGAGTTTAATTCACTTATTCTTTAGTTTAGTTTATATTTTAAAAATTGATAAGAATATTAGAAACATGTATTACTTGCCCTTGCCTCATCCTCCCACATTTCTGTAAACATTTATCATTTTTCATGGCATGGGAATGATTTCAGGTTGGCCATGGGGAAAAATACTGTTTTCTTCATATGCCGGTTAGTTTAATATAAGCTCTCACAATGCAATGAAATACACTTTGCATTTTAGATATGGATGGCCATTTTTCTCATTTTGGTATTGGTTTTGGAGCTGTGTTTCAAATTCATCTTAAATGGAGTTCTTGCTCTATCTGCCCAAGTGTTGGGATTATAGACATAAAACATCATGCCCAGCTAGGGAGTCCTGTTAAACATACAGAGTACCAAATTACTGAGGTTCTTAGCACCTTTACCACAACTTGTGATTTTCTTTCCCAGTTTTCAGAACCCAGGTGTAGTTCGGTAGTTTTGAGGCACCAGGACATTGAGGAGATGTCAGTGATGGCAGTCTGTTTGCAAGGCCGCCATCATGTGGAGGCTTGATTGTAGCTGTAGAATCCAAGCTTACTACTGTGCTTCTTGACAGGACTTATCTTAGTGGCTTGTAGCTGCATTCTTCAGTGACCTGAATACAGACATCTTATCATGGCTTTTCCAATTACACTTTTCTGTTCCTACAGGGAGGGCAGACTGAGACACAATGTGTCATAACCTGACATCACTTTTGCCATATGCTTGCTATTGGATACACATAACTTTAGTACAGTGTAGGTGGGGATTGCATAATGAATACAGAACATCCTGGCATCTGGTTCCACCTTGTGCACTCTGGTCTGGAAATGAAAGATTTCCCTATCACATGCAGTATAAGTTCATTCCATATCAGTGCCTGGGAGTCTATCACTAAATTAGGCTTAGAACATAGAAGAAGGGCTTTGATTTGATTTGATGTTTCCTTACAGTTGGAGTAGATACAGTCCATCTAGGTTTTAGAGGTATTGAGATGGCTAGCCACATTGCATTCAATCACGAAGCAGAGAGAGATGAATTTTGATGTTCAGCTTATTTTTCTCCTTATTCTGTACAGGTCAAGAGTACTTCAGGTGATGCTACCAAAATTCAGAGTATGTTTTCTGTACCCAGTTAAGCTTTTCTGGAAACATACTCAGAGATATACCTGAAGATATGCTTCCATGGTGATTTTTAAATCTAGTATTTAACAATTGACATTCATCATTATAAAAGATGTTGAGTAGTTAGTGGTCTGTAATTGTTTTTAGCAATAATTGCACACCTTGAGATCTGCTTAAAGTCTACCCATAATTTTTTTTCTAAGACTATAGACATTCCTCTACAGTAGCATGTTAGCCTACTTTACATGTTTCTGACACCATAAAAAAAAGACTCTACATTCATATTGACTACCATATGAATAAAGAGTTTTGGTAGTGAGAAATATAAGAAAATCATCTTAACTTATAATTGTGCTACTATTGCAATCTTTGAGAACCAGATCAAGACTGCACCCAGGGTAAGCAAAAAAAAAAAAAAAATCCATGATGTCAGCAAGAACTTAACCTTTTCTATCTGAGGGGTGGGAAAGGAGCACACATGTTCTGATGGTAACTTTCTTTATTACTACATGTTAAAATCTCTTTTTTGTCTTTACATAAAAAGCACTCTAGACAATGTCTGAGTTACATTTTGAGGGTCACATTACATTTCTTGTGTAAACAATAAGAAGCAGAGATGTTCTGATAACATATGAAATCATGGTTTCTCTCAGACTTGGAATGTTGCACTAAATAGGCAGCTGTTGTGGCTGGGAGTGAGTAACCATGGCAATGCTCAGCTGTTAGCCAAGCTGTCTGGTGAGCAGGATGTAAAACAAAACCAGGGGCACTAGCACTCAAGTGCTCCACACTTTATGGAGGGACAGTAATATTAAAGGTGTCCCAGGACCTAAACATGAACACTTAGTTGGCTGAACCTTGGGTCTTGTATCAGAAAACTGAGATTAGTAATTCATACAGAGAGTTAGAATTTGTGTAGAGAGTTATGTCTTTAATGTTATCAACCAGAGTTTTGCAAGCAAAGAACTGACTCTAAAGTCGCTTTATGCTTGACCTTGGTTCAACAACCAGATGCCTGGGAATCTGTGTTTGTGAGATTATGTGGTGATATATTGTGTATTCTAATAAAATTTGCCTGAAGATCAGAGAACAGAACAAGTCACTAGGTTAAACATAGATGCTGGGCAGTGGTGACACACACCCTTAATCCTAGCACTCAGGAAGCAGAGCTCCATCTGAAGCTCTGTAATTTCAAAGCCAGCCTTGATTACATGAGATTGACTCAGTCTAGGAGAGAAACAAAGCCAGGCAGTGGTGGAACACACCTTTAATCCCAGCACTTGATATCTCATGCCTTTGCTTGGGAAGCACACATGCCTTTAATCCCAACACTAAGAAGGGAGTGATATGGCTAGGCAAAGAAAGGTATATAAGGCATGATCAGACAGGAACTAAGCCCCTTTTGGCTAGAGAGTTTTTCAGGCTTATGAGTCAGAGATAAGACAGGGCAGTGGCTTGTTCCTTTGTCTCTCTGATATTTCAGCATTTACCCCAATATCTGGTTCCAGGCTTTTATTATTATAAGACCTATTAGGAATTCATGTAACATCTGGAGTCCAGCTTCTGGGGCATGAATTCATAAAAAAAACCAACCAACCAACCAACCAAACAAACAAACAAACAAACAAGCAAACAAAAAACACTTGCCTGTGGCTCTGGTGAGAGCTACATGTGGCCAGAGTCCCTACCCAGTCAGCTAAAGATTTGTTGCAGCCTCTCTGCAGTAAACTCTATAGGTTTAGGGCTCCAAAAACTGCAAGAGTTAGCCACTTTCACACATTTTCCCTGTGCAGATGGCTACATCTTTTGCTTCTTTCCTCTCCTGGTGGGTTTTGGTTTTGCTTGGGCCCCCTCCTCAAGCTGCTGACACATTATCATCTGAATCATCATTATCAGCAATTTGGTGAGTCAGTTAAGATTTCTTAAAGGGAGGAATTAGTTGAAAGAAAGTGTTTTCCCCCTACCTTAAAAAATGGGAATCATTTTTACAATGGAGGGAGTTTGGTCTCAGTTTGATAATATGATTGACAGAAAGTGAAACAATTAAATGAGAGGATAATTAATGTTGATGGAATTTATGTAATATCAGTTATAAATTTATTGGTTTGATCATTTCTGTTTTGTCATTAAAATAGTTGGTTAATATGAGTGCCAAGATAAAAGTTTTAGAAAAACCTGTTAAAACAGATCATAGAGATCTTCAGACCCAGACAGAAGAATTTAAAGAAGAACTAATATCAGCATTGCATTATAAGGTTACAGAGAAAGAGCCTAAGGCTTTCAAACAGCCAACCTTAATTTATCCAGCAACCTTACAGTAACTATCAAATCATAGATATCCTTGAGACTGTGTATGAGCTGATTAGACTCCTGTACAAATGTGAGATTTGAGGAGACGCAAAAAAGCAATAGTCTCATATGACATTCATTCATCTTTTGTTAAGCAGATGTTAAACTCATGGTCAACTTGTAATAGAATTATTCCCCAAGACTGGAGAGATTTGGTGACAGCAGTCTTAGAGGTTGTTCCCCAATTAAAGTGGAGGACCTGGTGGAAGGATGAAGCTAAGACCATTGAACAATGAAATAGAGCTAGAGGTATGGAAATTTCCAAAGATCAACTTCTTGGAGGAGGTTATTATGCTGATATACAATGACAATCTTTGTATGACTACCACACCCTAGCTTTATGCAGAATGGCAGCCTTTAATGCTTGGGACAGAATAGAAGAAATAAGAAAGAAAATTGAGCCATTTACAAAAGTTATACAGGACTCAACAGAAACCTTCACTGATTTTTAACAATGATTGACTTCAGCTGTAAATAGAATGATACCAAATTCAGACCCTAGACAAATAATAATTGAAGCTCTGGTTTTGAAAATGCTAATGCACAATGCAAACGGGTAATTAGACCATTAAAGGCAAGATCAGAACCATTGGAGGAATGGATCTGAGATATAATTAATATTGCATCTCATGATCATGATGATGCTTGGATAGGAGAGGTGATTTCCAATGGTTTGAAAAAAAAATAGCAATATCAAATGTTTTAATTGTAGTAAACAAAGTCACCTAAAAAGAGACTGTAAACAGGGTGTTCCTAGAAATAATGTTTTCTCAAGGAATAATCCTAACAGAACACTCCTCCCTTCTTGATTATGCAGAAGGTATAGTAAAGGCAGACATTGGACTAACAAATGTGTATCAACAAGGGACAGACAAGGTAATCCTTTGCCTTTGGGAAACTCCCTGAGGGGCCTCTCCTAGGCCCCCATGTCAAATTTAGTTCAGTCCTTTTCTGTCACCATGGAAGAAATTCCTTCCCATAGCAATTAAAGAACTTAATGCCTATTGTAAAAAACCATAGTGCTCGGGGTGATAGAACAGCTATAGAAGAAAGAAGAAAAACTTTGAGAGAAACCATAAAACAAAATTTTGGCAAACTTCTATAAATGAACAAAGACAAAAATTAAAATTATGAATAAATGATATTCTCATTGCAGGTCTTATATACGTAAGTGTGGATGTAACAATAGTTGCACCCGAATTTTGGCATCCAAACTGGCCTCTTCAGGAGGTAAAAGTTCAGCTCAGCTGTTAGGGATTGGAACATTATTTCAAGTGAAACAGAGTGCAAGATGGATCAAATGAATAGGGTCTGAAAGACAGACAGGAAAATTAAAGCCATATGTGGCTAATATAGCTATGAATTTATGGGGATGTGATTTGTTATAGCAATGGAATACCCAGGTTAACATTCCTCCAATCTCAGAAACAAACTAAATCTCAGAAAATAAACAAATATGTTTCTGGGAAAAATATTAGAAGGTATTATCAAGAACAGTCACCAGCGATCCAGATTGTACAAGAACAGGGCATAACAGCTACTGATCTTTCAAAGACACCAACAGCTCTACCTTTAAAATGGTTAACAGACAAGCCTGTATGCATTCAACAATGGCCTTTTACAACAGAGAAACTCCAGGAACAGTTTGTACAAGAGCAGTTAAATATTCAGCATATTGAAGAATCAACCAGCCTTTCGAATTCTCCTGTATTTGTTATTAAAAAGAAATCTGGTAAGTGGAGAATGGTAACAGATCTAAGAGATGTTAACAAGCTAATTCAGCCAATGGGCTCTCTACAGTCTGGAATTCTTTTGCCTACTCTGTTACTTGAAGCATGGTCTCTTATAGTTATCAATTTAAAAGACTGTTTCTTCTCAACCCTTACCAAAAAAAAAAAAAAAAAAAAAGACAGAAAAACTTGCCTTCACTGTGCCTACTTATCATAATTTCCAGCCAGTCAAGAGCTATCAATGGAAGGTTCTTCTACAGGGAATATTAAATAGCCCAAACTTTAGTCAATATTTTGTATGACAGCCCTCAGAAGTAATAAGTAAACAATTTTCTCAATCTATAGTTGATTGTTACATGCATAACAAATACTAGCTGATTCAAATGTAGATACTTTAGAAAGAATGTTTGAAGAAGTAAGGAAAATTTTGCCTTGTTTGGGATTAAAAATTGCTCCTGAAAAGATACAAAGAGGAGATTCTATAAATTATTTAGGATATAAAATAGGTCTATAAATAATTAGACCCCAAAAGGTACAAGTTAGGAGAGATAGATTATGGACTCTTAATGACTTTCAAAGATTATTCAGAGACATTTCCAATCTATGAACCACTATTGAGGTAAAAAAGGATGAACTGAGTAATTTGTTCAAAACCTTAGAGGGTGACAAGGACTTAAATAGTCCAAGAGAATTACCAGCTAAAGCTGAGAGAGAATGGGCTTTGGTGGAAAAGAAAATGCAGGATGCACCTGTGGATCATGTAGATCCAAAGCTTGATTGCATTTTGGTTGTTTTACTCGCTAAGCATTCTCCTACAGGAATTTTAATGCAGAGGGAAAATATTATATTGCAATGGAAATTTCTATCAAATAAACAGAGTAAAAAATAAAAACTTATGAGGAAAATATCTCTGAGTTGATTTTTAAAAGGAAAATTGTGACTTCGTCAACTAGCAGGAATAGACCCAGGAGAAATTGTAGTACATTTAAATAATGATGAAGTTGACAAATTATGGGCAGAAAGTGAACCTTGGCAAAGAGCTTGCAGCAATTTTTTGGGAGAGATTAACAATAAATATCCCAAAAGCTATAGAATTTAACTTATAAAGAAAACTAACTGGATCCTGTCTCACACTGTATGGAAAACACCAATATCTGGATCCCCTACATTTTACACTCATTCAAACAAGTAAGGAAAGGCAGGATATAAATCATAAAATTTAAGTAAAGTGGTTGAAAGTACTTATAATTTTGTCCAAAAATTGGAATTATATGCCATTCTGATGGTATTAATGGATTTTTTAGAAACTCTCAACATAATTACTGAATTTTATTATGCAAAAAGAGTGGTCTTACATATTGAAACTGCAGAATTTATGCCTGATGAGTCATAATTAACTTCATTATTTATTCAGTTACAAGAAATAATCAGGAATAGAAATCATCCCTTATATATAACGCACATCTGATCCCATGTGGGTTTCCCAGGCCCTCTTGCATAAGGTAATGACAAGATTGATCAACTACTGATAAGAAATGTGCTGGAGGCCTCAGAATTTCTTAAAAAAATCATATCAATAGTAAGAGTTTAAAAAAGGATTTTTCCATATCCTGGCAACAAGCCAAAGAAATTATAAGGAAATGTACTATTTGTTCATTATGCAATCATATTCCACTACTTGCAGGTAGTAACCCAAAGGGTACTCAAAGGAATAAAATCTGGCAGATGGATCTGTTTCATTTTGCAGAATTTGGAAAATTAAAATATGTACACCACACCATTGATATCTATTCAGGATTTCAATGGGCAACTGCTCTGAGTTCCAAAAAGGCTGATTCTGTAATCACACATTTTCTAGAAGTTATGGTCATCATGGGTATACATGTACAAATTAAGACTGACAATGATTCAGTATATGTCTCTGGTAAAATGAAACAGTTTTTGCTTATTACAATATAAAACATATTACAGGTATACCTCACAATCCTACAGGCCAAGCAGTCATAGAAAGATCAAATTGAACTCTAAAGGCTATGCTAAGTAAACAGAAAGGGGTAACAAAGACCCCCAGAAATAGATTACATAATGCTCTATTAACTTTGAATTTTCTCAACGCTAATGAAAAAGGAAAAACAGCTGTGGAGAGACATTGGATAAAAAACAAAACAAAACAAAAAAACACAGAATTAAATCAGCCTGTATTCTTTAAAGATGTGTTGACTTCAAAACACAAACCAGGATATGTGTTCCATTGGGGACAAGGTTTTGCTTTTGTTTCTACAGGAGAAGAAAAGCTATTGATACCATCAAAATTGGAAATTTTCAATTTGAACAAGAGAGACCTCTTAAATAGAAGAGGTGATAATTCATCAACCAGCATAACCATTCAATATAAACTAACTTACAAATGCTTTTCACTTGATCAGCTATAACTTGCCAAAAGGGAACCTCTGCAATGTTAAGATTGGGGAAGGGTTTTGCTTTTGTCTTTCAGGAGAATGAAGGCTAAGGAATCTGAAAAACACTGGACAAGTAAGATATTTGAAGAATTGGGATAAATCATCCAGAAAAAATTTTCCATGAAAAAGATTTTCTTCAGTGAACCATGTCCATGCCTAATAGTGATCTTTGAAGTCTTTTAAAAGATGATGTGATCCCACAATGACAATTCCACATGGACTCTGACAACACTATTAAGCTCACAAACACCACCCTAAGACAGGCTTTGGACTAAAAACCGCTCAGGACAATTTCGAGGTGGCTAGCAGAGATGATCCAGCTTCATAGACCACTCTAGCCAGAACTTGAGACAAGCCCTACACTTTCTCATTACCCTGAGACTGAACAACAAATGATACAGCTGCCTCTCCTAGGACTTAGTAATTAACCCAATTTTTTTTTCTTTTCAGGATCTCTTAAAGATGTTTTCACCCCCAGAGAGCAGGAAGTAATTTTAAGAACATGACGCCCACATTCTCAAGTGGTGCAGTGGGTAGTTTTTAGTTGTTCAATTGTTTATGGATAATTGTCATTGTTTAAGATGGTTGGTTACAAATTGTTATTGGTAATGGTCAGGAAAAAAGCTAAACGAAGAAGATTTGATTCAATGTTCTTGTTTGAAAAAAAAGAAAGAAAGAATATAGATAAGGTAAGATAAAAGGTAGATTATTCTATCTACTCTGAAAAAAAGAGACATATAGAAATAATAGGATAGAAGTATAGATTATTTAATCTACTCTGGAAAGAAAAAAGAGAGAATATGGATATGATAAAATAAAAAGGTAGATGAATGAATCTACTTTAAAAAAGCAACTACTAGTTTTAAATATTTTACTTTGGATTAGATTTTTGTATATTGTATACAATTTTGAGATTATTTTTATTAGATCATACTGTGCATAAATTTCTAATCTTGTTCGAGGTATTGTACCTATACAGCTCATTTAACAATATGATGCAAATTGCTAATCCTTGAAAGTTATCATTACCAACTAATTAGGATATAAAGAAATGAAAGTTAGTAGTAAGTTATTACAATCAAACTTATAATCATATTATGTATGTTTTCAAGGTCAAACATATATTTTAGATAGACAGGTCATCTTCAAACACTTCGGAGATCTACAGAATATGGAATTAAAATTCTTATTTTTTTTCATGACAATGAGGCATTTCTGCCCCTGGCAACACCAATCTACTTTAGAAAAGATGATGAGTATCAAAGAAACTCCATATGGAGTTTACTTTCTTTGTAGCAAAAGGTAGCCACTGAGCAAGAAAATGCTCTTGCCTCGACTGCTGACAATATGCTGTCCAAAACAGACAAGCAGGCAACACATTTTAAAAAAGGACTGCTGATCCTTGCCAAGACAGAGTAGGAAGGCTCTTTAGAAAACTCTGCTTCACAGATGAGTCTGTCATATATGCTAGGCCTGTAAGCTGAAGATGGATGCCCCAATATTGCAGAGGAACCTTGGGTGATGTCCAGGCAGTCAGCTGTTTCTGTCATTTCTCACACTTTTTGGAAGTCATTTGTTTGCACATCCTGCTTACTCAATTAATATTATTTTCTTCTCGGGTCTCTGAGGGAGATGAAGATTGGATAGTTATAGTTATAGTTTTCCTTTTAACAAATTCAGAAAAGAAACTCACTAAGAGGTGTAAAGTGTATAAGTTTCAAAGACATCAAAAGATAGTTTTGGGTTGGTAATACAAGTTAGGATAGAAAATGAATTAGGTACAACATTTTGGACTCAACAAAATAGGGTAAATAACGGAATATTTTCTCTGAATTTGTCAAATGTTTATGGACTAGACATTGTTAATGTAATTCTTGACTATATATATAGTATATACTTATTGTAGTAGTTTTTCTTATATTAGTTATAGCCTTTTATTATTTTAGACAAAAAAAGGGGAAATGTGGTGATATATTATATACCCTGATAAAATTTGTCTGAAGATCAGAGAACAGGACAAACCACTAGATTAAACACAGAGGCCAGGCAGTGGTGGAACACACCTTAAATCCAAACACTCTAGAGGCAGATGTCTGTCTGAATCTCTGTGAGTTCAAAGCCAGCCTTGATTACATGAGATTGACTCAGTCTAGGAGAGAAACAGAGCCAGGCAGTGGTGGCACACACTTTTAATCCTAGTACTTAGGAATCACACACCTTTAATTCCAACACTTGATATCTCGTGCCTTTGCTTAGGAAGCACACATGCCTTTAATCCCAGCACTAAGAAGGAAGTGATATGGCTGGGAGGAGAAAGGTATATAAGGTGTGAGGTGACAGGACCTAAGCCCCTTTTAGGTAGAAAGCTTTTCAGGCAGAGGAGTCCTTGAGGTAAGATGTGGCAGTGGCTTGTTCCTTTGTCTCTCTGATCTTTCAGCATTTATTCCAATATCTGGCTCTGGGCATTTTATTATTAGAAGACCTATTAGTAATTTGTGTAACAAGATTCATTTGCCAGGGCAACTAGTCTACTTTGAATTTGCTCTGAGGTCTTAAGTCAGCTAATTGTATATAATTGTCTTGAAAGTGGTAGAATCAAGGCCTGGCTATGGAAGTATATTTTATTCCACAAAATTACACAGTGTAAGAAGGAATAATCTTTCCGTCAATCCATAGACATAATTGTGTCCAATAAGTGGAAAACTCACTACCAATGGGCTGTGGGAAGAATCCTCTAAAAGTGTTAAGGGAGAATTGTGGTAACACACAAAATAACAGACAGAGCAAATGGTATTCATAGTTTGCAGCTCCATTTGCCTTGCTTGACAAGGATCCTCCATCAGAGAGATAATCATCTGGTGATTGACCTTATAAATATCAGCTATCATCTGCTGTATATTCTTATGGCCACTGGCATGCTACATATTATGAGACTGGCTACATTCATTGCATAGTGATATAATCCACGCTTTTTATTTTTTTAAGCAGATATTGCTAGTATTGAAAAATATCCATATAAAGTTCAAGCTAGTTAAATAAAACCATTTTCTACTTTACATAATTTAGAAAGTCTGATAGAAATCAGATTTCATATTGTTACATTTGGCAATCAAATAAAACAAACAAACAAACAAAAAAAAAAAAAGATTAAGAGAGGAAATCTAGCCTGGTGGGACCTGACTTTAACCCTGGCACTCAGAATGCTGAAGCAGGTGGATAACTACAAGTTTTAGATTATCCTGGCTGGATAGTGAGATTTTTGTCTCAAAAGAAATGATAGCAATGCCAAAGAGGGCATTAAAAGGAGAAAGCCATCTTTAAATGTGAAAGTTATGTGGCTATGGAAAGATCTTGATGTTTGAAATGCTGGACTCAGATGACGCATTCCTTTGGAGATGGACCAACGTGCTTTTATGGAAGTGGACTAGGATGTGAAAAGTGATACTAAATGCCTTCTGCAACTGTTCCCAGTCAGAGCCCATTGGCTTTCATCAACTTCAGACATTTTGCTTCTTCAGGCTTAGCTCTGTGTGTAGCCATGACTGGTTGTTTTTCTCTCACATATATTTCTGTTTCTTATTTTATTCTCTCAGTCATTATCCAACTGTTGTCCTATGTTAAAAACAAAATACTGAATTTATTAAAAGGCTCCTATCTTGCCACCATCACATTATTTTAAGCTTTTTTTCTTTTTTTCTTTTCTTTCTTTCTTTTTTTATTTTACAATACCATTCAGTTCTACATATCAGTCACAGATTCCCTTGTTCTCCCCCCTCCCGCCCCCCTCCCCATCCCCCCAGCCCACCCCCCATTCCCACCTCCTCCAGGGCAAAGCCTCCCCTGAGGACTGAGATCAACCTGGTAGACTCGACTATTTTAAACTTTTTACCATCATTGATCTGGGATTTACTCTTGGATTCTGGTAGGAAGTGCATTCCTCAACACTCCTTCACAAATCAGATTAAGCAGTACTGTGAGGCCAGCTGCTCTTTCTAATCACAGACACACATGATGACTTCATTGTGTGTTGACATTTCTGTGATCTGAAGTGTGTGTCACCACTTATAACATTACCCCCTGAGTTCAAAATCAGCCTGTAGCTATATGCTTTTCAGAAGCAGTCTGTTCTGCACAGCTGCTCTGAAAATTAATCTATCTGTGACAAGCTTGCTTGCTCAGGGCAATGTCAGCATAGTTTTTTTTTTTTTTTGGTCCAAGCTGAATGAAAGAATACAGGGTTTCAGTGACAGATTCTTCAAACAAGTAATTACATATGCACTTTAAGAAGAAAGTGCATTGTAATTTTCATTTTTCCCACTGTTAAAGGAACAATAAGTCATTAATCAAATTTCTGTTACTTTGCCTAAGTATGTTAGGGGATTCGTTGTTGGTTAATGATGATGAAGGACAGAACTACTTTCCTCATTACTATGAAAAAGTGCATGACAAAGCAATATAAGGAAGGAATCTTGTTGTGGTTGCTCCTAGTTTGAGTGAATAATCCAGCATGGAGGAGAGAGGTCACCATGGCAGGACTCTGAAGCAGCTGGTCACATGCACCTACAGTCAGGAGGCAGACAGAGATGAATTCTGACAGTCATTTTATGGGTCATTTCAAAATAAACCTAAGAATCTAAAAAGATTTTAAGTTCAGTTGTCTTTGTACAGAAAAGCCTTAAACTTGGGTGTTCAGATAAAAATGTTTATTAAAGTATGTAATTCTGTCCTTCATGCAGATACTATGATGTTGGCCACACATTTTTAGTTCTGTGAGTAAGAGACTAAGATGTTTGACAATGGACAGACCATTTCTTCTGCACTGACTGAAATGAAGACAGAAATTCTCTTAATGAATAGTTACAACCCACTTGGCCTTTGTACAGAATGTATCCACTGTCTACTCTCCAATCCCTCATTCTGTTCTGGCACTTTACATTTTGGAAATGTACTTTAATGGCTCCATGTGGCTTACTAAATTGTAACATGAATTCTGACATAACAAAACCCTTTGCACATTGGAGCACAGATCTGCATTCCACACTTTTATTTCACATAGTGGAGCCATGCATCACCAAACTCTATCAAGCAAATGAGTGATGGAGGGTTTGGGCCTTCATGGAGTCACAAGTATGTGAAAAAGCAAGATGAGATGATTGTGGGGGACATGAGCTCCATCTTTCTGGAAGGGAGACTTCAGAGAAGAAGCAGCTGGAGGACTTACTTTGGTGCAGCAAGCAGAAAACAGAACCTTCTGACTGTGTTGTTTATATAAGAATGGAAATGGTTCCTCACAGACAATTTAGCATTTGCACTGGAAATTGTAAATGGCAGTTCTAAAACACAGTGAAATAATTTATTTCCTCAAAAGAAAGACAATGTATGAGCTGTCACTTATTTTATAGTTATGTATTTTGTTGTTGAAATACTTATGACAAGGGAATTCTGTCCCCATAAAAGTCTCAGCTGGTGTCTTATTGGAGCTAGTGATCCCCTTTTAAGCTCCATTTCCTGCTTCTCTCACACAGCCTGTATTCATTGGTCCTGAGTGCATCCGATCTCCTGGTAGAAGGGCAGTGCCAGACTCTTGTCTCTTTTGACGTTGGTCTCTGTAAAATATCCCTTCCACTACTGATAAATTCTTCAAGCATGTGAGGGATTTACCACAGCTGGTGAGAACTGGGTGTCAGCGTTCAATGTAGTTGTGTCTAGCACACAATCTCCATCAGCCCTTCACTGTAACAAACACAGCAGAGGAAGAAGTAACACCAGTAACACCAGATAAACTGTGGCTGTCATGAAGGGAAAAGAACATCAGAAGAGGTGAGTGCAAAGGAAATGATGTTATGTTTCCTATTGCTTAAGTTCTTTCAAATTAGTAGGATGTTATGTGAAATCTGGGGGGATGGCTCAGCAGTTAGTTGCTCTTATTGCTTTCACAGGACCCAAGTTCTGTTCTAAGAACTTTGTTGGGGAGCACATAACCACCTATACCTCCAGATTCAAGAGATCTGACACCCTCTTCTGGTCTCTGTGGGCACCTGCATATATGTGCATACACACACACATACACACACATGCACACACACACACATACACACACACACACACACACACATACACAAAGAGAGATTCCTCTCTTTTTCAAGAGAGAGATATAAGTAAAAATAAGGAAAATTAATTTCTAAAATGAAATAATGATATATTGTGAATTTCTGACTTACATATTAAAATGTATAACTGTGGCTGGAGTTTAATCTCTGGGTCCCTCCAAGCCCCAGCAGTCCCTTAGCCCACTTATAAAATAAACATACAGATGCTTATATTATTTAAACTGCTTGGCCATTAGCTCAGGCCTATCATTGTCTAGCTTTTACTCTTATATTTAGCCCATTTCTATTCATCTATACTTTGCCACATGGCTCGTGGCTTACTGGTACCTTACATCTTCCTTGTCCTGGCTTAGGCTCCAGGCAGTCTCCTCCTCTGTCTTCCTGTTCCCTCAATTCTCCTCTCAGTTAGTCCCACCTAGACTTCCTGTCTGGCTACTGACCAATCAGTGTTTTATTTATACAGAGCGATATTCACAGCATATAACTGCTATTGAATCAAACATGGGACAGAAGAAATAGAAACAACCCATTCCCAAGTGCCTGTATCTCCATGGAGCAGCACTGTAACATTCAAAGCTTGAGTTCCTTCTTATAAGATGTCACCAGTGTCCTCAAGATCTTTCAACACAGGTCTATTTAAAGATTGTTTCTTTGCAGCCACTGGGAGCTGAAAATGACCACTCTGTTCCTCAAGCGGCCCTAATGTCCTTGAACCTATTAGGAGAGGCATTATTGGTCTTGTGCCTGAAGTCATCACCTAAATACAGCCAGTTGGAATCTTTCTCTTGTTTGCCTCAAAATAATCCTCAGTACTAACTTAGTATTTTATGAAAAATTAGCAGCTTATGGTCCCCTTTATTTTCTTTAACTATTTCTATTCAATAAAATAATCTATGAATTATACTTTATATATATATATTGGTTGTGTATGTAATTTGTATATATATAAGTGTACTATAGCTTTCATCAAAATCTCTTTCAGTAAAATGTTTTGTAGAACACTGGATGAGCCATTATTTTGTTATGGTTAGGTACTCATGAAATCATTCAAAATCTAGACTAGAAAAGGAATAAAGGCAAGTAGACAGTGGAATTTTAGACATAATATCATGCTAATTTTTAGCTCCTTCCATAGATGGAAAAACATAATAAGCAGGAACGTAAGAACATTTCCCAAAGTCATGAAGCTAATATGTGGTTGAACTGAGAAGTTATATCCTAATCAATTTAAATTCACAAATCAGGTTCCTAACAGCACGAAACATGGTCTATCTTCACTTTATTTCCCAAATTACACCAGTTACCTTTTGGAGCACTGGGAACTAGGAGTTCTCAAGAATATTTATTGCAAGTCTATAGATGGTCATTGTGCTGAGCTAGACAGGCAGGATAGCCAGAATCATCTCAAAATGTCTTCTCAGGAGTTTGAGAGATGGCTCAGGGGTTAAGTAGGTTTGCTGCTCTTGCAGAGGATCTGAAGTCAGTTTCCAGAACTCACATATGGTGGCTCACTACTGAGACAACTCTCCAGCCCATAACTGGAGATAGTCTAAGAGCAGAGTCAATGTTATCATAAAAGCTCATTGAAGGAAAATTTGAAGTAATGTCTAGAAGGGGGGG
>CABHPQ010159467.1:21911-33246 GCA_902168405.1 Peromyscus aztecus
AGAGAGAGAGAGAGAGAGAGAGAGAGAGAGAGAGAGAGAAGCGCAAGCACACTTTTGGAGACTCTGAAAGGTCTGTCCTATGGATAGTGGTCCAGCAGTCACTTCACAATCACTGAATCATGAATCCATGAAGAATGAAACCATGACCTATGCCGCAGACAAATGTGGATCTGAAGTATCTTGCTCCTCTTGTAACTTTTGCTTTCACAATATTGTCAAAAAATGACATTGTTTTATAAAGTCTGATTTTGCTCCATTTGAGGCAGTCACCTCAAGCTCTCTTTGAGAACTAAGAGACACTTTTGACATTTGTGTGAGTGCTTAATATCTGAATTAAAGCCAAACCAAAAAGTCAAGCTGTCTTGGATTCAAGAAAGGTAAAAATGAGAATCATTTCTGTACCTATGGAGTCTCAAATTAAAAACAAAGCAAACAAAAACAGAATCATACACAGGGATGGAATAGATAGAAGTCAGGGAATAATCCAAGGCATCATTACTGAGGTAGAGAAGATTGCCCTCAGTAGGTGTGAATCACAAGCCATGGGCTGCAAGCTTCCTTCTGCAGAACCACCTTCCCAGTCAGAAACCTCCATTCTGAATCTGGGTATTTTGGCCTTGGATATTGCTCCTGGGAATATTTGATCAGATAGCAGATATTCTTGGATTGGGAAACTCTCTCAGCATACTTGGCTACTAAAGCATTTAGCTCGAAGATCAGCTACATTCTGTTCATGTCTGAAATCCTTTTCCAGTTACCCCTGGGGGCTTTCTTGCTCTTCAGTGATAGCACTGAGACCAATTCCAAGGGCTTGGGTGAAGACCAGTAGCAGAGCAGCTGCTAGTTTGGATGAAGGTTCAACTTCAGTGATGCAAAACCAAACAAATTGAAAAAAAAAACAAAAACCACTCTGGAGACATTTTAGTCCAATGGGATATGTCATATGATTAATTACTTCTTCACTGTTTTTCACCTCTTCAGAAAATTTTAACTTTACTTTTAAAAACATTGTAAAAGTTATGTATTTTTAAAAACATTGTAAATACACACAGAGACAGACAGACAGACAGACAGACACACACACACACACATACACACACACACACACACACACACACACACACACACACACACGCACATATATATCTCACACTGAAATTTCTCAGACCAGAGACTGCAACTCAGTGAACTTCTATATATTTAGAGGAGCCATTAGGAATGGAAGCTCTAGAGCTTCACACTGGATTTTACACTTTCACTACTGAATTTATTTTCTTGCACTTATCAGCCACCATAAGTGAAAAATCCATGACAGAGTTTGAACTAGAAAAACAACCAAGCTATACACACTCTCTCAGAACACTTGTCCATTAATTATATTCCTTCCTTCCTTGTCATCTAAATTTAGATTTTCTTGCTCCTTGTCTCCATGTTATACTTACTTACATGTACATTTGTTCACTTATATTACTTATATTATTGACCAGGTTCTGCATATGAGGGAGAACATGTGTTTTTATTTTTTTGAAATTGTGTGATCTCGCTTAACATTGTATATTCTAAGTTCATGCATTTCCATCCATTTTGTGATTACATTTTTTCTGTAGAGATGTGTGATGTTTCCAATATACAAAGGCATTTTTGTGCTACAGTGGAGAAATGTGGGAGAATTTTATCCAAATTTCTTGTTTTTCCCTTTTCCTGTATTGATAATATTACATTTTGTGTGTGAACGTTGTTGTCTTCAATCATAGGTAGATTTGTGGACTTCATGGTGTCCTGTATATTGAAAATCATTACAGGTGCAACTGGTTGCTAAAGTTCCTCATCTCAGTGCTTAGGACGTGAACACAGAAGTAGGTCCCAGATTGGATGGTAACTGTTCATGGTGGTTTGATTGTGTGTGGAACTTTCAGACCATCATGGGTTACAGCTGTGCCATTTTCCATTTCCAGAGGCTTCTTTAACATCCTTACAAAATTTGTTAGTTTTTATTTTAGTAACATCCATGCCAACGGCTCTGAGGCAACATCTCACAGAGCTTGGATTTGCATCTCCCTGACAATTAGAGATGTTGAACATGTTTTATCATACTGTAGAATGGCACCTTTGGCTTCTACTCAGGCCCTTTTCATTTTTCTTTTTTAAAAACTTTGGTCAGTTAGTGTGCTGGCTAAGGAGCCTAAGGAGCTCCTCACGCTATTACTTATCTGACATATGGTTTGCAAGTACTTTCTCCTATTGGATTCCTCCAAATACTTCAGACGTTGTCATTTATAGGTAAAAAATACAGGTCTTTACTGCTTTCCATATTTAAGCACCCTTGGAAGAAGCTAGCTTCCGGGAAATGAGCTTACTTTCAAGTGTTGGCTTTGGAAAGTACAATTACTGTATTTTAAAATATAAGACAGACTCAAATTTGAGATAAGCCCTTTTATTCACATAAGAAATGGAAAATGTGACTTTTATATTATGCTGTGTGTGTTTACTTTTCATTCATTATATTGTATGGCATCTATGTGTCTGTCTGTCAGTCTATCTACCATCTATATATCTATTTATCTGTAAATAGATCAGTATATAGATGTAAAATATTGCTTTAGTATTGCTTTTTTTCATCTATGTCACTCATTTGTACAAAAACACTGTAAATATTAGCTAAATAAGTCTGGCAAATTATTCCTGAACTATCTCACATTTTAGAGTCCTTTTATTATGAGTTACATTTCTCTTTATAGACAACAATATCACTACCAAGTCACACAATATGACTCTTCAAGCTTTTGAGAACATTGGTGCCAAAATCAGCATTTAAAAATAACCAAGTTTTAAAAATAGTGCTGGGATATCAAATTGCCTTTGAAATTATGTGAAGCACATCTATTTCTGACCCTGCTTCTGAGAATATTAATAACACAGGCACATTGTCGTCATGAAAGCACTTCAAGAAATTTTAGATCCAGTTAGGCAGGCTCCTCACAGTGTGTTTCAAAGAATATTGATCTGTTATCAAGAATTAAGTCAAGTCTAAAAGTTACTAATCTGTGCCATTTAGTATTACACATTGAGTATTATCTGCTATAAACTCTTCTAAGTTCTCAAGTTTGAAACTGTGTTATTAACCCCAAATTTTGTAGCTGTTTCATTCCCCTACCATTGTTGGTGTATGTGCATTTCCACATGCAGGAGATGTGTTTGGGTGTTTATGGATATCCCAGTAAAGTAAGGGTTTGAGAAAGTTGAGAATGTTTAAGGCTTTTGGCTAGCCCTGTGAAGTATGCCCTTTTTGGGAGTACAAGCCCTGAAAATTCTGTTTCCATCTATGACTCTAAACTATCTTACCAAGGGTATTTTAATAATTTCTCTTACTGTCTTGACATAATTTGATGAGAAATTAGTACCGTATACTAATAATAGAGGAGAAAGAATTGGCCAGTATTTCTACAGATATTCTCAGTGCCCAGTGGTTCTGTGGAACCTCCAGGTCAGAAGCAAAAAATATCCCTGCTGATGGTGTCTGACTGCTGCGAATGTCACACTCAGGCTGCCTGCAACACACACAGGAGAAAAGAAATCCCACTGTTGGTGGATACACAGAATAAATACCTTCAGTTTTTTTTCCTATTAAAGTATTTCTCACTGGAAAAGAAATGGAGGTAGGAGACAGGCTCAAAATAATGGCAATAAAATGTCTTTTATTTAGTTCAGCAAAAACATTATTTTTAATGCTATATAATGATGCCCAGTAATTAAAATTACTAAAGTTTAAGAATCTCAAACACATTAAAATGAATGAATGAAGCACCTTAGAAAACATACATATTCATATGACAATTTGAAGTGGCAATTCTTCTCTGGTTATAAAATTAAGTGATGAGCCTTCCTGCTCTCTAGCCCTCTGTCCTCGTCCTCCACCCTCTCCTCCTTCCCTTTTCTTCTCTTTTATGCTTTTCCTGAACATTACCTTGATGGATTAGCTTGCCACCACTATGACCCTATTTGACCTCAGTGGTCCTGTTATAGATAGCATGTTGCTATAATTGTCTTTTGGACTAAAGTTTATGCCCACAGATTAGGGGTAGACCACACTAATGTAAAGAGCAACACTGTACCTTAGGTTTTTGTATTTTTATCTTTTATTTTGAGGAGGCACTTAAATTCTCTCAGAATGACAACCTCCTAATGATTTCATCCCTATCTCCAGAGCCTGTGAGCAAATTAGATTTCGTATCTAAATGTCTTTGAGTTTCAAGGACAATTAATGAGTAAAATGAAGATGTTATTCTAGATTGTTAAAATATTATGAATACAATCATATCTATCATTTTTATATTATTTTATTTTTTCATTTTACATATCAACCACAGTTCCCCTTCCCTCCTCTCCTTCCACTCCTCCCCTCCCCTCTCCCCCACTTCACCCTTCATCCACTCCTCAGAAAGGGTAAGACCTCCTATGTGGAGTCAACAAGGTCTGGCATATCAAGTTGAGGCAGGCCCAAATCCCCCCCACACCCCTACTATCAAGGCTGAGCAAGGCCTCCTACTATAGGGAGTGGGCTCCAAAAAGCCAGTTCATGCACCAGGGATAAATTCAAGTCCCACTGCCAGGAGCCCCACAAGCAGACCAGGCCCCACAACTGTCATCTACGTTCACAGGGTTTGGCTGGGTCCCCTGCGGGTTCCTTAGCTGTCAGTCCAAAATCTGTGAGCTCCCACTAGCTCAAGTCAGCTGTCTCTGTGGGTTTTCCCATCATGATCTTGACACCCCTGATCTTACAATCCCTCCTCATTCTCTTCGACTGGACTCCAGGTGCTCGGCCCCGTGCCTAGCTGTGGATCTCTGCACCTGCTTCCGTCATTCACTGGATGAAGGCTCTATGATAACAATTTGAGTAGTTACCAACCTGATTGCAGGGGAAGGCCTATTCAGGCACCTTCTCCTCTATTGCTAGGAGTCTTAGCTGGGATCATCCTTGTGGATTTCTGGGAATTTCCCTAGCAACCCCCCAATTCCATAATGGCTCCTTCTATCAAGATGTCTCGTTCTTTGCTCTCCCTCTCAGTTCCTCCCCTTAGTCGACCATCCCATTCCCTCATGTTTTCATCCCCCACCTCCTCCTCTCTCTCCCACCCCTCCCAGTTTATCCAGGAGAGCTTATCTATTTTCCTTTACCAGGGCATTTCATGCATGAACCTCTTAGGATCCTTCTTGTTTCCTAGCTTCTCTGGAGCTGTGTGTAGTCCAATTATCTTTTGCTTTACATCCAATATCCACTTATGAGTGAGTACATACCATGTTTGTCTTTCTGAGTCTGGGTTACCTCACTCAGGATGATTTTTTTCTAGTTCCATCCATTTGCCTACAAATTTCACGATGTCATTGTTTTTCACTGCTGAGTAATACTCCATTGTGTATATGTAACACGTTTTCTTTACCCATTCTTTGGTTGAGAGGCATCTAGGCTACTTCCAGGTTCTGGCTATTATGAATAATGCTGTTATGAATATAGTTGAGCAAGTGTCCTTGTTTAATTGAGCATGCCCAAGAGTGGTATTTCTGGATCTTGAGGTAGATTGATTCCCAATTTTCTGAGAAACCACCATACTGTTTTCCAAAGTGGCTGTGCAAGTTTGCACTCCCACCAACAGTGCAGGAGTGCTCCCCTTACTCCACATAGTCTCCAACCTGAGCTGTTTTCAGTGTTTTCAATCTTAGCCATTCTGACAGGTGTAAGATGGTATTTTTTAAAATTGTTTAAGATTTTTTTATTCATTTTACATATCAACTGCAGATTCCCCTCTCATCCCTCCTTCTGCTTCCTCCAGCCTTCCACCCACCCAACTCACCCTCAATCTCCTCCTCCAAAAGGGTAAGGGCTCCCATGGGGAGTCAGCAATGCCTGGTACATTCAGTTGAGGCAAGACCAAGCCCCTACCCCATTCATCAAGGCTGAGCAAGGCATCCCAACATTTGGGCCCAAGATCTCCCTGGTGTAAGATGGTGTCTTAGAGTTGTTTTGATTTGCATTTCCCTGATGGCTAAGGATGCTGAGAAATTCCTTAAATTTTTTTGGCCATTTGGGATTCTTCTGTTGAGAATTCTCTGTTTAGGTCTTTACCCCATTTTTTAATTGGGTTATTTGATATTTTGATATCTAGTTTCTTGAGTTCTTTATATATTTTGGAGATAAGCCCTCTGTCAGATGTGGGGTTGGTGAAGGTCTTTTCCCATTCTGTAGGATGCCTTTTGTCTTATTTGTCCTTTGCCTTACAGAAGCTTCTCAGTTTCAGGAGGTGCCATCTATTAATTGTTGCTCTCAGTGTCTGTGCTGCTGGTGTTACAATTACTTTTGTCTTTGAAAAACAGAGATCTCTTGTCATTCCTCAAAAAAAAAAAAATTTGTCATTAGAGCATGGCAATTCTGTCTAAGGAAGAAGGAAGGTTGTTTCAACAAGGAGGTTGGGTGAGTTCTAAAATGAACCTCCTGACACCTAAGATCCAGCAAAGTACTCCCAGAGGGGCAATGTTGTTGTTGCAATCTATATAGAAAAATGCCTACCTTAAATGATCACATTTAATTTCCTATGATGCCTCTACGCCATTGTTATTTAATAAGACAAGATAATTTTATTTCCCTCATTTCTGCCATCACAGAGGACAAATGTTAATAATTTAGAATATATTGCTTGACTCTGAGGAAAAAAAAAGGTGAATATAGATATCATTTAAAGCCAGTGTTTGACACACAGAACATGCTATAGTATTTTAGTGTGGAACAGGTTATCTGCACCTTACTCATACCAAGGGCAATGTAGAATCTACAATATAACTTGAGTCTAACTCAATATAAGCCTATGAAACACCCTGCCCCTCCCCCCACAGAGTTACACAGGGTTCACAGTAACAAGTAGACAATACAGAACAAGATCAATGCACTGAAAACATCAAGGATTTAGTTTGAAACAACAAAGTCCATATGCTCAACTGTATAACAAATTTAAACATAATCCTTTCAGTGCCTTGGAAAAGGTTGTTCTATTAAAATGCAGGAAACTAATGTAAGGAACTAAGTATGACTACTTGGTCCTACAAGAAGAACACTTAGGCCAACATGGTATAATGTGCACCTGAAGGCGACCAAAAGTTTGATGCTATATAGGATGTCATTTTACTGTTGCCTTTTTCTCCTGAACTATTAGCATTCATACAATATGAAATGTTAATTTCAAGTGACTATTAATTAACATTCACCGTCTAAGATCGACATCTAACATTTTATTAATTAACGTAACATTGTCTAGCATTCAGACAATTTGAAATGTTTATTTCAAGTGACTGTTAATTAAAGGGCTATCCAGTAAATACATAATTCAGTTCTCTAAAGTTTAAGATGACCCATTAGGGCTGTTTCTTTTCCAAGTTTCTGTGTTTGGCAAGGGTAAATAGACTTCTAGAGAACCAGATGTGATGAGAAATTCTAGCTGGCAGAAAATATAGAAAACCTCCCCTCCCATCAACTGATGATGATTCCATACATTATTTTGTAGAACAATGAAAGTGTTATTGTATATTTAATTGTCTTATTTAAGTTATATAACAAAAATAATTTTACTAGACACATTTGGAAGTTTGAGTTATGAGCCTTTAATAAATGAGCTATCTCTCTAGTCCCTACCAGAAAAATTTAATCCATACATACTGTAAATAATTTTTAAACCACTTAAGGACAGTAAAATGCAATATGTTAGATGTGCATTGGACATAGATTGATATAAATCCATGTATAGAACACTTTCTAAATAAAACTTCATTAATAAGAACTTGAAGATAAAAAAACATCATGTTCAAAATTAATGAGTTCTAAAGTATTTTCATCTCAAGGAACTTTTGTACAGTTAGAACAGCCATTTTGAAGCTGTAGAGCTTCACATTGGATTTTACACTTTAATTATCCAATATACTTTTGTGCTCCTATCTACTACCAAAAAAAAAAAAAATGAAAAATCCATGAAGATTTGGAGCTAGAAAAACAGTTAACTTTATATACTTTTGCATGACTCATATTCAACATGTGCAATCAGTCTTTCCTCATTATCTAACATTTATCCTTTCTCATTCTCCTTTCTACATGTTATACTACATTCAAATGTACATTTATATATGTATAATGTACATGTCTGTGTATATGTATGCGTATCAGGCATAGACCCCCAAATGAAGGAGAACATAGGCTTTTTGTTTTATTTTTTTCTTCCTCGGATTGTGTCTGTTTTTAATATTGTACTTTCTAAGTCCACCAATACCCTGCAAAATTCTTAATACCACTAAGTAAGACAAATTTAGTAATTGTGGTAACACAGAGACATCGACAACAGGTAAGGAAGATGAGGGAGCATTGTGAGCAGAGCGGGAACCAAATGAAAGCATGTCATACCATTAGTACTCAATGAAGGGGTTAAAATACTTATGCAGAAATAATTCTATCAGCTGTGCATTTCCTTGTAAACTTTCCAAGTTTGACTAAGAGATCTTCATGTACTGTGTGTGCTTGTGCATGTAAGGGATGTCCACAAACCCTGTAAACTCTTCCTTTCCCTGTTCTTCAATGCTCCAAATTTTGCTATTAATGAAAAGCATCATACAAAATTGGGGAGAAATGAATATTTCTGTAATATAGCTCCTCTTAAATGTTCCTGAAAGTAAATTTTCTATTAAAAGATAAAATGGGGTATTGTGGTTTAGAATTTGAAATCATAAGAGAAATTCCATTAACTCATATAAAAATGGGGAAGACCATACACCTCAAAATCTGACATAAGAGCTGGAAAGTCAGCTTAGTAGTTTCAAGCACTTGATGTACTTACAGATGACCCAGGTTCATTTTCCAGTATCCACATGGTATCTCGCAGTCAGCTGTCATTCCAGTTTCATGAGATCTCACACATTCATCTGGCCTCCATGGATACTGGGAACACAGGTTGACACACATCCACACATGCAAGCAAAACACTGTTATACACACAAAAATCACAAAATAAATTATAAAAGACTTGATGAAGCCTTGTATACTATGCAAATAAGGAACAAAATTGAAGAATTGGTATTAGTATATCAAATATTGTATTGAAACGTATAATAAAAATGTAGGTTAAATGGAAGAGTTGTAGACATCAGCTACAGAATCTTTGATATATGAAGAAGTTGCATCTAACAATGACCAGTTAAGTAAGTATAAGTAGTTGCCAGAACATAAAGATCGTCATGTTGACTCCCCAAACAGTTATAAGGTGTGTTTTATGTACACTAATTTTGAATATGATAAAAATGAATTATAATGGGTTTTATAAACTTCTCACAGTCAAATAGCAGTAATAATTATAATTAAGTCATTTTTAACTTAGTTATTCATGAGGCTACTAAGTTACTTGAGTCAATATCAACAAAAACTTAGTAACATGTGTGGAAACAATTTATCCCACAAAGTCAACAGAAACATATAGCTTTTTTTCTCTTAAAAGCACTTAAAAACATGGTGGTATGAACGAATGATTCTAACCTTTAAATTCTGTTTTTTATTATTCTTTGCATGTCAAGAACTTTCAATATTTTCTAAAATCTAGACCTTTCTCTTTCTGAAAGGTTTATTTCATTTAGTATTATTAATTTAATAAAAATGTACCCTCTGGTGGAGGAAATCAATACCATACAGTGCTAACCTTTCTTAGAGTAGACAGAAAGCCATATGAATGTCAACTTAATTCATATAAGGTCACAGACACATTACTTTTGTTAAATAAACACTTAAAAAGAAAATATATCACCCAGCATTCTGTAATCCAAGACAGGACTCATTAATCAATACTCATTTTTCTTCAGAGAAAGAAAAAACTTTTGAAAATATTTTCTTTCAATTTGATCATTTAATATTTTTTGTCTTTTATTAAATTAAGATCCTGGAAATTGGTTTAAATCTATTTTGTGCCAGATGCTTTAAATATAACATTTTCTTCTCCTGTAAAAGGTTCTTGAGTTGAGTCAATTATATAATTTAAACACTATCTGTTATCTGGTGGTGGTGGGTTATGAAAGGAGTCTTTCTGGTTCTAAAGTGCTCATTATTTCTACACTACGAAAAAGCGCAAGTTGGGTACAACTTCAATTCAATGCAACATCGTAGTATTAAATGATGCTTGAAAAATATCAAAGCTAATTATTTTCAAAACCTACAAACTGAGAGGTCCAGATATGGTAGCCTAAAATTAAAAGTTTACTTTCAGAGATTATTTATTTGATTATAATGAATTGTAGATTTGTGTGTGTCCTAGAGTTCATAAACACACATACACACACACACACACACACACACACACACACACACACACATTTATTAGATATTTAACGTGAATTTGAGCTGCTATACATAAAGTATTTTCATGATAAGGATTGCTGAATGGAATATTTATCCATTCTGGCTAAAGTTCTTCCAAGGTTAGTTGTCTGGTATGTGACCTCTACTTCTTGGGTTTCTGTTCACATCAACATTCTGGAAGGTTGGACACTGAGCATTAGGTCAGGTTTGCTGGGAGCTGCAATCTTATTGTAAGCAGCTTCATCATTTATCTCCAGCATCAGCAGCCTCAATGGTGCTCACTCTTGACTTTGGTTAAGAAGATTGCAACCATTTATACAAACAAACAAAATCACATGGAAATAATTAGCCTGAAATTGCCCCAAACTGTCCATCACTATCACATTCACTATGAATAATTAGTTTAACAGAGCATTTCATTTTTAAGAAAAACAAAATAAAATCTAAATATTCCTGTTGTTGGAAGGCTATATTCAAGGTTCAGTAGTCATGTGTGTGCAGTTGTCAAGGCAACCAAGCAGCACATCTGCTAAATAACACAATGTCAAAGTATGGGACAAGTAAAAATTTCAATTGTGTATAACCTATACCATGGATGAAGGGGGTGGTGATGTGTAATTACCATGGTCATTGCAGAACAGTTGCCTCCAGACAACCAGGTCTCACAAATTTGTTCTTGTTGCTATATTCTTAAAACTACTAAAATAGCCTATGTCACTTTACCTCTAACAGAACACTTGCACAACAAATTCTGTTTATGTCCAAAAATTGAAGAATGTATCCTCATTGTGCTGTGACTTCTCATAATTTCAATACAGTTCTCCATCATTGTTACTGCCATTCTTGGCACATTGGTTTATATGAAGGTTAATAGACATGCATCTTCCCCAGTGAATGAAAGAAAAAAAAAGACATAAGAAGGAATAGAAAGGAAATGACTGCTCCTAGGTATGGTGGAAGAGA
>CABHPQ010159468.1:9051-20315 GCA_902168405.1 Peromyscus aztecus
TCTCTCTCTCTCTCTCTCTCTCTCTCTCTCTCTCTCTCTCTCTCTCTCTCTCTCTCTCTCTCTCTCTCTCTCTCTCTCTCTCTTTCTCTCTCTCTTTCTCCCTCTGTCTCTCTCTGTCTCTCTCTGTCAGCCCCATCTTTTTCCCTTCTCCTCACCTAGCATTTCACAGAGACCCCCCTGCCCTTCCTCCAGGAAGTCAGACCTCACCTGGATTCTGCTTTCCTCTTTACCTGGAACTTTTACCCTAGACAACCATGGAGCTAGTAGCCCACTTTTTTCTAACCTCTTGTCATTTCCATGCTGGAAAAAAATAGAAACTATCTCTATCATCAGTGTCTCTTTTGTAAAAAATTTATATATTCATATATATATATATACATATATATATGATCTAGATCATATACCTAAATATACAGCTTGTTTCTACTCCAGTGGTTCTCAATGTTCCTAATGCTGTGACCTTTAATACAGTTCCTCATATTGTGGTGACCCTCAACCATAAAATCATTTTTGTTGCTACTTCATGACTAATTGTTCTACTGTTATGAATCATAATGTAAGTATCTGTGTTTTCTGACAGACCCAAGGAGTCAGGGCCCAGTTTGAGAACCACTGATCTAGACCAATGATTGGAACATAAAATGTGCTCAGGAAACTTCTGTAGGAACCCATTCATTGAGACAATTAGATAACGCCAAAATTGAGCTATTAGCAATATCCATACCCATACATATGCATACAAATATACAGACAAACTGCTCCTCTACTTAACTTTTGCTATTCCTTTAGAATGTAGTGATTCGCTAATTTACCAAGGCAGAGACTTACATGAGACCCTGAGTTCCTGCCTCTTCCTCATGCTGCATATGAGATTCCTTGGGATGTCATGCCCACTCTACCACAAACCAGATCATAAATCCTGTTACCATCTTCCCATACTGAGCTCAACACCAATCCAAGTATTAATATCATGAGGCAATTGAAATGGTCATTGAAAGCTTATTACTTCTGCACCTCCTTTGATCCCCATTAGAACTGAAATAATATCTAGAGGGGTTACAGTAACCCACAGGTTCTGGAGCAATCATCTCTTACTCCCGCTGCGGGACCCCATCCTCTCCTACCCATGGTATTCCAGTTATACTGTCCTCCCTCTTAGACAGCCAGAGCTCCCCCCACCACTGTGTGTTTGCACGCGATGCTGCTTCATCTCGACCTTAGACCTTGATCTGACTGTCTTTTCAGCAAACCAGACTTACCTGAAGTCTAACTGACGTCATTGGCCAGCCCTGTCGCTTTCTATTATCACCCCGTTTTCCAGTGCTTCATAATGTCCTTGGTGTTCTAGTCACTAGGATTTGAATACTTCATGACATATACTATGTGAGAGGATAAATAAGTAAATGATGAATAAATTATGCAAAATTATGCTTTCTCTACTCCCCCATTAGGAGGAAAATCTAAATTTCTTAAGGAAAGTAGCTATTTCTCTGCCATTCTCTTGTTTTCAGTGTCAAAAACAGCGTCCAATATCTTAGTATTATCAGCATTAGTGTATAGTATAATATTTATATATCAATAATTTGTCCGCTCCCTTTATAATGTTTACAAATTGCTAAACTGCACTTTTCTATGATTAAAATATTGAGGACTAATGAAAGTGACATTAATTCACATTTATACCACAAGGTAGAAAGATAAATAAACAAGTGATTATGTGTAATATAATATTCTCTGTGTTCCTCTCTACATTTCCTAGACAAGCTACATAAATTATTAGAACTTGTAGTACACTCGAGTGAGCTATGAGGCTGCATGCTGAGTACATTGCCCCGTCACTATGAATGACACGCCTAAACTCTTTAATGGTTTTGGCTCCTGTCATTTTGACAAATTCAGATTTGTCTTCCACAGCCTCACGGCCTCAGAACCCTTTTTCAAGTTCATTCCAATTGTGTCGTCTAAATTCTTCCCTTCTCATGGCCATTACTATCTCACCACATTGCTTGAGTTCTTACTCTGACCTCCTAGGCCCTAGTTCACTTCAGATAGTACTGGAGTGCCTACAAGCCACAGACTGTCTGTCTTGTGTTAGCACTCGGGGCCCTGGGTCATTATATATGTGCTCTCACCTCTATCCAGACCACTTCAATTATTAATTCTTCTTGACTTTTACCCCTTTGTCTCTCCTATTTGGAGAGACAATATCACTTCAAATACTACATTCTTTTAGCTCATCTGTTCAATTAGACTCAATCATAATTCAATTAATAAAATCTCATAATTAATAAAAAAGCAGACAAGAAGCAATATCCTAACATAAGCCACTATGGCATTAAATTCAATATTTGGCATTAGTATGAAGAAAATATAATAACAAAAATCTCCATATAGTGAAATGAATATGCTAATGAGAAAATTCCAGTTGAGAGATATTTTATTTTTATTTTTTATATGTTAACACAGAGAAAGCATAATTCAAATTTTTAAACATTATTTTTTAAAATAAAGTATCCCATCACTGAGACTACTTTAGGATTGTGGCCAGTCCTAGCTTGCTTTTGTTCTTATTTAATTAGTGCTTAAGAAAGTATGTCCATTACAAGGTAAAAGGGTATTCTTTTATTTTTCCCAAAAGTTTGTTATGTTTATATCATAGTCTATCTTAAGTTTATACCACAAAAAAGAAATTTTTTCTTTTATTGTAAATATATTTTTTCCTCACATATTTATCCTCATTATGTATTCCCCTTCTTCTACTCTTCCCAGATATTTACATTAATTTTTAACTAGTTGAAGATTATCTTCTGAGAAACATTAAAACATAACACAATGCAGGTACATACTTAACAATTACCATATGTCAAGTTTATCACTGTTATGATTATGGGAATAGTTGTTTTTGTTGCTTACTACAACTCTTGTTCACATAAAGAATATCAAATAGAAGTAGGCTAATCCATTCTCACTTCTCTGAGGCTAGAAGGCCTTGCTGACTGCCCTACACGTCTTCAAGCCTTTGTGCATCATGAGCTAATTACACCATCCTTATGAAAATCACATGGCTTGGCCAATGATCTGACCTTCTACACAGACATGCACATCAACAACCATCTTCAAAATGCTCAGCGGCATTCCGGACAGCAGGCCCAGACTCTAGAAGTCAGACCCTTTTTTAACAAATATAATGTTATTTTACAAAACTTTTATACAAAAATGAAAAAAAGCATATTTAATGATGCACATTACTATTTATTGAAATTTTTCTAAATAAAGATTTTATTTTTAATAGAGGGTCCACACCACCAAGCTCCAGTGCCATAGAAGTGAAATAAGAGCCATGTAGCTGAGTTATGCCCTGCCTAAGGCATAACAAAAGAAGGGTATTGTTCTCCGAGTTCACAAAGCTGTGACAAAACCAGCATCATCAGCAAAATTATAACTTCTCAAAAGAGCAGTGCACATCATCCTCGACAATCCTGTAAGGAAAATCAACTAGTGATTCTTTGGTAAACAGGTTCCAGTCTCACGTGGATACCATGAATATCAACTGTGTGTGGACTCACAGAGACAGCAAAATATTTTTAGAAACGTAAAATTGTATCATTGTGTCAGTCTCTGGAGACTGTGGGATATTTATTTAAAGGGGCTGCCCTTATTGCCAAGAATCGCCATGTCAATTCAGCCAACATTTGTTACACTTTCTGGAAGAGTGACTTTCTTAATGAGGATTTCACCAATTTAGTGAATTAACAGTAAGGTATATTTTCTAAGAATTTTACATTAGACATTAAGGATAGAGTGCTGGTGTTTATATTATTGATATCATTAGTGACTAATGTCTGTAGTGACTAATCTTGATTGGAGGCTGTGCAGGATTTAGAGTCACTTATGACGCATACCCCTGGGTATCTCTGTAAGAATGCCTGCAGGAAGGGTTAACTGAGGACGAAAGACCTAAATGTGGGTGGCACCATCCTAAGGGCTGTGGTCTCAGGCTGAAGAGAAAGGAGAACCTGAGAGGCAGGTTCTCCTCTTCCTGACTCTGAGGCAGTGTGCCCAACCACCTCAGGCTCCATGCTTTCCACCACAATGGATCATCACCCCTCACACGGTGATGCAGAAACCCTTTCCTTCTTTAGGTTTCCTTAGTCAGGTATTCTGTCACAGTGAAGAGAAAAGCAAAAATCGTATTGTACTAAGTTAGAAATTAACATATAATAATCTAAATTTTGGCTGATGTATCTAAATACCTCCCAAGTTTTTCAGGCAAATTGAGACTCACTGAATATTAATTTATTGGATCAAAATATGTCTTCTCTATATTTCATTTATTTTTTTCTTATTAAACATTTTAAATTCTTTCTTTGAGAATTTCATACACTTGTATTTTGATTGTGCATTATTTTAATGCAGCATTAATCTGGGCTACTTCAGAAGAGTGAGCTCATGTACAATTTCTGTGAATTTTCTTAAAATCCAAGTGCTGGTACAACTTTCCATAGACAAAAGAAATAATCCAGCCCCAGAACCAACAAGTCCACTGTCTAACCCATATCTCTAAATACCCTTTGCCTTCATCCATTGGTCAACACTTGTTCCCACCCTTCAGATACCCTTTGCCTTCATCCATTGATTGGCGCTCTTCCCCACCCTTCAGATACCCTTTGCTTTCATCTATTGGTCGATGCTCTTCCTCACACTTCAGCCATCTAACCTTCCACTTTCACCCATCTTCCCAGCCCTCACTCCACCTTCATGCTTCCTAGGGAACCTCCTGTCCCTTCACTCAATTGCTTTTACCTACTGGGACTCTCCTTTTTCTCTCAGGACAATATTGCTGGATGGAAACTGATCCTTGATTCTATGTCCAGTTTCTGAAGATCTAGCCAGTCCCTAGAAGTTTCTAACCCTGCTGTATCATATTGTCTTAGTCAGGGTTTCCATTACTGTGAAGAAACACCAGGACCATGGCGACTCTTATAAAAGAAAACATTTAATTGGGATGGCTTACAGTTCAGAGGTTCAGTCCATTATCATCATGGTGGGACATGGCAGTGTGTAGGCAGACATGGTTCTGGAAAAGGAGCTGAGAGTTCTACATTATGATCCCCAGGCAGCAGAAGTGAACTATGACACTGGGCATAGCTTAAGCATAGGAGACCTCAAAGCCCACCCCTACAGTAACACACTTCCTCCAACAAGGCCACACCTCCTAATAGAGCCACTCCCTTTGAGGGCCACTTTCTTTCAAGTCACCACACATATCAACTGCTGTCAGCAAGTCTAGAGGGATTTTAAGGTTCCCAGGATTCTAGTGCACCTCGCAGCTGGTAGTTACCTGCCATTCAAACTAGATGGAGAAGATTGAGGTTAAGCAATTTCCTCAGTCAAATTCAGGAGAACAAGGTATGTGACTTACAGCTGTTTCCCAAATTCAACACTTTCAAGGTGACCCCGAAGACTCTGTGAGGCCTTTTACATAGAAAACACCCTGTCTTCAAAACTGCTGTCACTGGCACTCACAAACATTCTTTACTTAGCCAAAACAAAGGCTCTTAACTGAAACAGAAAGTTAACCCTTGATAATGATTCCACAGTCTTGTGAAAGCACGCTCCAGTGTTTTTACAAGATTTTTATGCTGTTCTCATGATAGTCTTGAAGAATTACCTCCAACTATACTGTTTGACAAACAAAAACATGAAGAATATTAATTCAGTATGGTTTCTGAGAAAATTTTTAACCAGTTTTGTGTCAAACAAGGCCACTGGATGTTTCCTTGTTACAATATAAAGAAGGCCACAAGTCAAAATACTCTATACAGTTTTTCAGATAAAATAAATGTAGAGTTTATGTCAAAAGAAAGATGCAGATAACTTCTAGTTAGTGGCACAAGATATTTAAACCAACCGGTATGTCTAAGACAGGACAGTGACGTTCAATCCTATTTTATCAATGTGGAAGACCCAGCCGGTAGTGGTGGCGCATGCCGGTAGGATTTGCTGAAGGAGACGGAGGCAGGAGGATCACGAGTTCAAGGCCAGCCTGGGAAGACCCAAAGAATAGCAAAGATTAGAGAAAGTTTTCCCTCTCTAGAAAAGACCACCACAGTGACTCTGTGTCTTCCCAGAACTAAATCTGGAAATCAAACACGATCTTCCAACTGACAGAAAGGACAAGAGAAGTAAGGCGTGTCATCCACTGCACATGCTGTGGTCACCAGGTACATGTGCTATCGTTGCCAGGTGCTAACGACCTGTGGATGTTGAATTTTAATGAAAGAGTCATCTTCTTTAGGAAACCTCCTACATTAATGAAAGCACCCTTTTCCATCTTCTTTAATCTCAGTGTTCCTAGTGCTTTATAGTTTTTGACTTGGTGACTGAACATTGCTGGTATCCAGTGCCTGAATGCCTACTTGAGTGGCAGAAAGTGCATGGACTGTGTATGTGCAGCAGCTGTGCCTGGCGAAACTTTGTATGATCTCCTAGGAGCATCCATAAAGCATGGCTCATAATTATTGAAATGTTGAAAATGTACTTTTGGTCTTCACTGTCATGAAATGGTTTTTACTTATGTGTGAAAAACAAATATTTTTGGTATTTTATAGCCTATATCAAAGCAATTTTTATGAGACTTTTGCTATTGTGTTTGTTTGATTGGTTAATTCGTGTGTTTATTATTTCTTTAGTCCATAAATCAATTATCTTCTAATTCCTCAAAATTACCACAAAATATTCCAATAGTCTCCGAGTATCTATCTATCTACTATCTTGCCTCTACCTAATGGCTACTTAAAACTAATTTTTCTCTTTCAAACCATACTTTGATTGCCATAAAGTAATTCCATCTTATTATTCACAAAAAAAAAAAACAATTCTCCAGGACTATCCATAGCAGAATGGTATGTTGCGACAGAGGCACTAAAGCTACACTGTTTTTAAAAGCCTGTGTTCACTTGCTTCTAACATAACAGGGCAAAGAAAGACGGACAGGCAGTCACCAGAGGAAGATCAAAGTTACATCTGTCGCTACTTGTTGGAAAGCATGGGAAACCATAAGTCAACCTTGACTCCTCTCTTTCCTTTCCCATCCACCAACAAACCAGTCATCCATCACCAGTATTCACTCCACATTGATAAAGACAGCATTTACTATGTCCTTTACCATTGCCATGCTTCCTGTGTATTG
Source organism: Peromyscus aztecus (assembly GCA_902168405.1). Taxonomy (NCBI): domain Eukaryota; kingdom Metazoa; phylum Chordata; class Mammalia; order Rodentia; family Cricetidae; genus Peromyscus; species Peromyscus aztecus. The sequence continues at coordinate 16,244 of CABHPQ010159468.1, forward strand.
TATTCCATTATAGCTCATAATGACCTAAGCATCTGGTACCGTGGTTATTACTGATTTACAAAAGAGATCCTGAAGCCTGGTGAGACTAAAAACAACCCAGTGTCACAGTGCTGGGAAAGAGGCAGCAACAGGGTTTGGATTCAATCTAGCTCTGTGTCTATGATGAGCCTATGACTGTAACTCCTCTCCTCCTCCTCTCCCTCTTCCTCCTCTCCTTCTTCCTCCCCCCCTCCTCCTCCCAGTATTTTTATGATGATTTACTTCCTTGAGTGCCTTTTTAATAATGAGTTTCCCTGTGACTACTCCATACATGTTTATTGTCATTTTTGCTCATATTTACCCCTCATTTCCCTAGTCTCCTCATATGTGAGAAACGTTTGTCTTTCTTCCTTCTTCTTTACTGTTTTGTTCTCTTTCACTCCTGTTAGTCAGCCACTGCTCTCGCCTGTCTCTCCACTCCTTCAGCATCCCTGCAAAGTGCTCCAGCTCACCAACATGGTTTAGACAACGTCGTTTCTTCTTCCCTTGTTTCCTTGGCCTTTGAGCCTCTATACCATGCTTGCCAATGAAGACGTGCTGGAACCTTCTAGTTGTTCTGTCACCAGAGCCAACTAAACTGATGTCATGGTCACACGCATCACCATGGTAACTAGCTCATGACTAAAATACGAAAGCACCACAGAGCAGGGGTCTTTATTGTTGGGTTCGCTTGTTTTTTACTTTCCTAGGAGGCAATTTTCAAACATTTGTTAGCACAAAATTTTCTGATCCACTCTTCACATTACCAGTCAGAGATTCTGTTTCATCCACATTGCTAATTATGATCATGTGATCAGCTATGGTCATGTGATCAGCACTTCGAACCTTGTAAATACCAGTTAAGTCATCTCTTTTATATGATGGTAGAAGGCTTCCTTATTACCATAGTCTGTTTTTATTCCCACATTAAACTAGTCAATGGTGGGAATATTTCTTTCATTGCATTCATAGCACCTGTAACAATACTGTGACATTCAATTAGTGCTTAACAAATATTTGATGGCTAGGTTAATGAAAAAACAAATAAAAATCATCTTGAAAAATATTTGTCAGTCTTCACACTATTCCTCTTAAGCAATGCCCTCCCTGCTCTTGATTCCTCAGATTGTGACCCACATTACAAGACAGAATGGACTATAAATCATCAGATGCCTGCCTCACACGTTACTTTTCAAAATTCGGCAGTAAAGTGGAGTCGGCTCCTAAGTATTAGTAATGGATACTTTTATCAAAGTCAATGCTCTTCTGCATTTAAGTTGCTCATATGACACAAAGTTCAGCCTGGAAAAGAATGGCAGCCTCAAACTTCACTTCACTGAATTGTCTGGAAAAAGAAGGGGTTTTTGAAAGCTCCTGCAGATGAAGGAAAGTCACAGAAAATCTGAAAGTATTGCTGTTCCCTAAGATAAAACCCCTCTCCTCAAGCACGGAGTTAATGCTGCTTTAGAAGTGTTATTTCCTCAGATGGGTGCTTAACTAACACAGTGTGGATTCCATCTCTAAAGAAAATTTTGATGTAACCTATTTCCAAATTCTGTTCTCCAAGAAATTCAATAAGATTCCGGTGCCTTTATATTTCTATATCACACACACTCACATACTCACACATTCACACACATACACTAATGACCACACATATACACACTCACATACACACACATTCACACACTCACACACACTCACACATACACATTCACACACTCACACACACTCACATACACACACATTCACACACTCACACACTAATAACCACTCACACACACACTCACATATACACACATTCACACACTCACACATATTCACACACTCACACATACACACTCACAAATTCACACTCTCACACACACATACTCGCATACACACACACACACACACACACACACACACACTCAAACTCACACACCCCTATATTTTCTTAGGAGCTGATTACCCTGGCATCTGTCTTTTTTCACAGTAGCAGTACTTTTCTCGTCTACAAATGTTATTGTTCCCATCTTTCCTCCACTGCTACACTCCATTGAACTGTTAGGACACCGTTAGATTAATGGCTATAAAAAGCACTAGTCATTTACTGTGTAGCTGCCCCTGATTTAAGCCTTAAAAACCTAGGAGTGAGAAAAGTCATAGAAGGTTCCTCTCTATTCTAATGAGGGAGGAAGGTAATAAACTCATGAACAAAACAAAAATCAAGGCAGGGAGGAGGAATGGCAAGATTTGCCAGGTCAGGGAGCAGATACTGAGTAGGCTGTTCTCGGTAGGAAAATCATACTCTGAATGGGTGGCAGGGGAAAGACAGAATTTTTGTCTATTAGAGAAGAAAATGTCTATGCAGAAGAAAGCAAACCAAACACCCCAAGATACACTGTGGCTCAGTAAGTAATTCTGACTGGCAGATAGTCAGCACTGAAAGGAGCATAATATCTTTAAATCACTTAATCTCCCGCACTGTTCAATTTCCTCTAAGAAGAGACATGCGCACAATTTTAATTGCAAGATTAGCAAGCTACTAACATGAATTCACTGTGTGCAGAGCTAGCAAGTGATGTGCACACTTTCACACAGAGCTTCAATGCTCGGAGAGTAAGTGTGTGTAAGTGTGTGTGTGTGTGTGTGTGTGTGTGTGTGTGTGTGTGTGTGTGTGTGTTTGATAGAGTAATATCCTTAGTAAAATGTGATAAGAATTAAGAAGTGCTGAGTCTGGAGTTTCCTCATCATTGTTTAACATCCATTTGACAGTGAGACTGTACACTCCTTAGACTAACTACTAATCCCCACAGGTGTGCGCATGCCAGCACACGAAGTGGCTTCTCCCTCTGAGTTGGACCTTTTAGTTTGTCCAGAAACCAAAAAACCATTTGTGAATATATTTACTTTTGTATCCTGTTCCCTGCTGGTAAATGTTTTTTTCCACTTTCCCAATGTCTGCCTCAAAAGAAAAACTTTAAGGAATAAAAGAAGAAAAGGAAATAGGAAGGACGGGAGAGAAGGAGGGAGGGCAGGAGTCATGAAATCTTGCTTTCTAGATACTTACAGGCTGGGAAGTAGGATTTTCCTCTTTTTAAGAAATTCTCATATATCGATGTTAAAATTAAAACGCAAGCTTCCAGGGCTCGATGTCAGCTCTTATTGATGACTAAAACCATGGTCCAAAGTCACACACCAATTTTAAAATTAATACTGAAATTGCCACACTTTTTTAAAGCACCCAGGTATTGAGATACAGAAAGAAAGACTAACAGTTAGGTGCATGGGTGTCTGTGGAGATGACAACTTATAAAAAATGCTAGTTTTGGAAAAGCAGAGTATAATGCAGTGTGGCACAAACTAGAATCAGGAACATTTGCTGCATGGTGTTCTACTACAGTAGTTTGTCTGCACTAGTATTTTGGCACATGTTTTATGCATAACAAAAGGCAGATGTACAATTTCACATATGGAGTAGTGTTTAAAATGAGCAACGTCATCAAACCTGGTCTAATAGCCAAATTGGCCTGAAGGCCTTAATAAAAAAAAACTGTAGCTTTCAAAAACAACAAAAGAAATGGCCTGAACACCCGTTAAGTAGAGAGAACTGGCTATAACTCACTAACTCCTTGATGTGGTAGTACATTTGTATCAGGGTAAGGCCTGCCTTTGGCTAAGGCAGCTACTCTAGAGTGTGGGTATGGTGGACTGCTCATCTTTCACTTGGCTCATTATGCATCAGAAGGAACGTTCAGTTAGGTGTGGTTAAATCACAGAAACAGTGCTGAAAATTAAGAGGATTTATATGCACTACGAGAATCCACGGGAGTTAGCACAATGAATAACATCTATTAAATACTGGAAAAAATACTCCTGATTTTTCAACCAAATGTCTGCCTGGCAACCTTGTAAAAGGTAAAGAAAAATAAGCTGAATAAATATGCACTGGAATCCAATGATCAATGCTTTATCACCGGTGAGGTTATATCACTCAGGAGAATGCCCTGAAAAAAAGACATTCTTCTCCTAAACTGATGCCTCTGTCTAATCATAAAAAGATATCAGACAG
>CABHPQ010159469.1:0-11633 GCA_902168405.1 Peromyscus aztecus
TGTTTGAGGCTAGTAGTAGCCACAATCCACAAGCTAAATATTTATTATGGACTCATATGTGAATATGGAAACATTGGGCAAAACCTATTGCTTAGGCTTATGTTTTGAACACAAAGTACCCATAGGCTAAACTTGTTAATTATGTTAGACACTGGGATACTTGAAAGCAGTGCTTTAAAGTAGCTGAAGAGGTCTTTGGTTTAAAAAAGTGAATTAATACTTCTGGATTAAAAACAACCCTTAACCTATTATGACAGTTTTAAACTTAGAGAAAATGGGGCATATCTTCTCTAGTCTCAGGGATGGTATTTGAAAACCAGTTAAGTAATTTCCAACAGCAGCCAACTGTGTTGATAGCATTATTAGTTATGAGTCCTGCACTTTGTAGAGGCTTGCTTCATCTTGAGAACACCTGGAAGAGGCAGCTAGCTCAGAATGGACAGGGACACACACAGGCAGATCCTTATCTTTGCCTCTCTTAAGGCAGACTCACTCGCATTGGCCAAATAGACTTTCAAGTACATTTTTTTTTTATATTGTCTTAATTTTCTAATGTCAACCTAATAACCCCACTTCGGCATTAAAAAAATGGGGTGCCACATGCTGTTAGGGATTCTGGGGATACAGAGATAGAAAAGATCTTTTTAAAGAGATCTTTTTCTAGCAGTTTGTAGTTTAGTGCAGAAGATTCACTTTAAAAAGAAAGCATATTTTGGAGTCTGATGAGTGCCTTAATGGAAATACATGAGAATGAGATAGGAAATAGACTGTGATTACTTGTTGGAAAGCCTTCATAAAGAATGTAATTCTGTTACACCTGTAATCCAGCACTTTGGATTGTGGAGACAGACATATCAGGAGTTTGGGGTCAGCCTCTTATACATATCGAGTTCATGGTCTGCTTGGCCTACATGAGATCCTGTCTCACAGTCTTCTTCCCCAAAAAAGATTACGGTCCTTGAACTGGGGTTCCAAGAATGATGAAAGAGTTTCTAGGTGGAGTTGGCAGGACAGAGTGTTGTAAACAGAAAGAGTAGGGAAGGTAAGTTACAATGTTGTGACACATACAGCAAAAGGCTGAGAATTTGATAACCATACTGCTGATTCCCGGAATGGCAGAGGGCTTAGCTGAGACTGTATGAAGACGTCTTTGTGGCCTATGTTCAGTCCCATCCCAGTCTGATTTGGACAGGATTATGACCACTGGGATGACCTATGTTGTAAGATAGAGACACTTCATTAGTGTCTCCCAACTGAAAATTATTTACTGTAGAGTCTTGAGCAGAGACCATGCTTTTTTTTTGTTGTTTTTGATTCTTGGACAATTTCACACATCCTTATTGTGTATCTTGGTCAGCTCCACCTAAAACTCTCCCCTTCCACTCTCCATAGATAACACCTGCCTCCTTTTAAATAACCCACTGAGTTCAATTAGTGCCTTTAACATGAGTGTGGAGAACCTACCAGCAACCACAACCAGGAAGAAAAATGATAGCACCACAACCTCTCAGCAGCCATCTATTGCTTGTAACTCCTTAACTGATGTGGAGTTTCATGAGCCCCTATCCTGTCCATACTGAAATTGACTGGCTTGATCTTGTGCAGGTAACTATACTGCTCTGAGTTTGTGCTTGTAATGGCCGTGTCCTGTCTGTCAGGCAGTAAGTACTTCATAGCACTGCTCCCCATCTTCTGACTCTGACATCGTTTCCCACCCCTCTTCTGCAGTGTTCCCTGAGTCTTGCTGGGAATGGGTGTTGATATAGAGGCCCCACTTAGGGCTGAGCACTCAACAAGACACCAAGATTTTTTTTTAACATCTCATTTTGGATTAAAAAATTCTATTATCTTAGAACAACAAAGAAGTGACTGTTCCTTAGCATCATTCAAGACCGTGCTGTAATAAACAGTGGTCTTCAGGAAGACATCAAAGACTGAGGTGGGCTCTCATTTTTAGTTGTGCAGGTAAACATTATTTTGGGTGTGTTTTAAAACTTTTATTCAACTAAATCTTTAAGCTCATTCTTTTATGAATAATATCTAAAAAGCGGGAAATAATGAAAATGTAAAAAAAAAATATACAAAAACAGGCACAGTGAGAATTTATCATTTGGTTTAAATGAGCTAAGGGTCTCAGAAACAGTCTGTCCTCACTGCCCCCAACATTATATTTTATAATTTAAGATCTAAAAAGCAGCTACAGAGACTGGAGAGATAGCTCAGTGGTTAGAGCACTTACTGCTTTTACAGAGGTCCTAAGTTCAGTTCCCAGGACCCAGATGGCCATTCACATCTGTCTGAAATTCCAATTTCAAGGAATCCAACATCCTCTTCTGGCTCTTAGGGTACCCAGCAAAAAACATGGAGTCAATACATAATACTTAGGCAACTCTCACTAAAATAAAAAGAACTCTTTGAAAAGAAATAGCTACAAACCAGGAATGGTGGGAGGTACATATCTGAAATTCTAGCACTTGAGATTCAAGAGTCAAGTCCCACTCTGGACTACAGAGCATGTCTCTGCCTTCTACTTTTTTTGATTCTAGAAGCTCTTATTTGATGAGCAGAAAAAGATGTGAGACCATTAATGGATTGTAGCCACACTCTGTCAAGTTCTTGTCCCAGGTACTTACAGACAGTGGAGGTGCTCTGGCATTGGCAAGGTCTCATCTGTTGGCTTCTTTCCTCTGGTTTTTTTTTGTTGTTGTTGTTGCTGGTTTTTTTGTTTTGTTTTGTTTTGTTTTTGTTTTTTCTCATGACTCTTGTGCTTTTTACTGATAGCCTGTTGCCTGGCTCATAATATACCACAGTTGAATGTCCTTTCTGTGTCTCACACTGATGAGAGCTTTTGTGTGGCAAATTTAATGTTTTTTTTTATTCATTTCTGCTGGATTGCAAGGTTCCTCTGTATCCAAAATGGGATAGCAAACTGATTTTTGCCCTTCCAAAGTTCTTTCTGTCTTTTGGTATCACTGGTCCATGGCTGCTTTTGCTGACATAGGCCATCTCCACATACTCAGTCCACCCAGGATGCATTTGTATACATGTGCGTCTAAGCACAGGATAAAAAGCTGTAATCCCAGCACTTGGGCAGTAGAGGCAGGAAGACCAAGAGTTCAAGCTTTGTTATTCTCAGCTACATGTTGAGTTTGAGGAAGCCTGGACAACATGAGACAATCTCAGAAAATGTTATAAACAGTGCTTCAATAAACAAAACAATCTCATATTTAATCCAAGATAGGAAAAGGCAAAATGGTTATTCTTTACATGTTATGTATTAATTGGAAAACTGTCAAAGCTATTGATAACAATATTTTAAGTAAGGTGGTTGACCAGGCACTAAATATCTGCATATCTAGTGTTACTTATTTATTTATAGATAGGGTTTCTCTGTGTAATGGTGCTGTTCTGTAGACCAGATGGCCTTGAACTCACAGAGATCAACCTACCTCAGCCTCCTGAGTATTGGGATTAAAGGCATGTTCCACCACCATCCATCGAGATTTTTTTTTGTTTTTACCTTTTTTTGAGACAGTATCTATGTACCTCTGGCTGTTCTGGAACTCTATGTAGATCAGGCTGCCTCTGCCACCTGAGTTCTGGGACTAAAGGCATATGCCACTACACAGGCTTTAGATTTCTTATATGTAGAAGTAATCAGGCACAGAATAACAGAAATAAGACATGGTGGCACACCCCTGTAATCTCAGTACTCGAGGCTCTGTCTTGAACACACACACACCCAACAAGAAAACTGATCTGATTAGACCTACCATAAATATGTATAAATATATACGTATGCACAAATACGTATGTCTACATGCATGTGGATTGTTAAGTGTATGTGTGTGTGTGTACAGGCACATGATAAATCTATAGCACCTATGAAAAACCTAAAAATTTATTTAAAAGCTTTTATTAGATGATTGTATAGTAATTCCTTCATAAGTGGTAACTTTTTTTTTTTTAAGATGTTGTTATTGTTATTTGGTTTGGTTTTTCGAGACAGGATTTTTCTGTATAGCCCTGGCTAGCCGCGAACTCAGAGATTTGCCTGCGTCTGCTTTCCGAGTGCTGGAATTAAAGGCCTATGCCACCACTGCCTGGCATGATGTTATTATTTTTAGTTATGTTTATGAGGAGAGACGAGCGTGTGTTCGTGAGTGCAGGTGTCTGTGGAATGACCCATCAGCATTGGATTCCCCTGAAACTCCAATTGTATAGGCAGTTGTGAGCCACCCAATCAATATGGGTACAAAAGCAGCATGTACTTTTAACTGCTGAGCCATCTTTCTTGCCCCTTGTTGTTTTGGGGTGTGTGTGTGTGTGTGTGTGTGTGTATGTGTATGTGTATGTGTATATGTGTTTTAGTTTATATGTATGGGTAGTTTGCCTGCATGTATATCTGCACGCATATGCAGTGCCACAGAAGCCAGAAGAAGGCATTAGCTCCCCTATTGCTGAACTTACACAGTTGTGAGCCGCCATGTTTGTGCTGGGAACAGAACCTGGGTCCTCTGCAGGAACAGTCAGCACTCTTAACAACTGAGCCATCTAGCTCCCCTTGATAGTTTTAAGCAGAATACCTTTTATTTATTCTTTTACAATTTCATTCATGTAAACAGTGCATCTTGATCATATGCATACCCATCTTCACCCTTCTACTCCATACAGGCCCTCTTAACACTTTCCAGATCCCTACTTTGTATCCTTTCCTTTTGCTGTTTTATTTGTTAAGAACACAAGAGTCCAATTAGTGTGGCCTGTTAGAATGTTCAGTTATCTTGTGCAGGTAGTTGTAGCTGCAGCAAGTTTATGGGTGCATTGGCCATGTCATGCCCTGAAGACAGAATTCACTTGTACTCCTCCCCATCCTCCAGCTCTTATATCTTTCTGCCCCTTTTGGTGAGCAATTGTGAGTGGGGTAAGGGCTGATGTAGATGTCCCGGTTAGGGCTGAGCATTCAATGGACACTTCATCTCTGAACTTTGACTAGACGAGCCTTTTGTTAACTGCTGACTTCTGCAGAGGAAAGGTTCTCTGGCCAAGGTTGAGGGTAGCACTAATCTGAGTATAAACATAAATATTTAAAGGCAGTTTGATCACATGTTGTTTTTGTTTGGCTTTTTGAGACAATGTTTCTATGTGTAGCCCTGGCTGTCCTGGAACTCACTCTATAGACCAGGCTCGCCTCTGCCTCCCAAGTTCTGGGATTGGTAGTTGGTTTAGCAAAGCAATAATAGTAGGTTCCTCCCTAGGGCCTGTGACTACCAGCTTTTGACCAGGTTTACTATATCAGGCCGGATCCCCCTCCCCCTCCCCGGAACAGACCTCTATTGAATCCAAAATCAGTTGATTACCTCCATAACCTTTTTTTGGGGGGGGGGGTTGTTTGTTTGTTTGTTTTTTCTTGGTTTTTTGTTTTTTGAGACGGGTTCTCCGTGTAGTTTTGGTGCCTGTCCTGGGTCTCGCTCTATAGACCAGGCTGGCCTCGAACTCACAGAGATCCGCCTGGCTCTGCCTCCCGAGTGCTGGGATTAAAAGTGTGCGCCCCCATCGCCCGGCTTCCATGACCTCTGTGCCTCTGTTGCACTAGCGCATGCATCTTCCCTGGCAGGGTGATACTGTGGCATGCAGGGTTGGGTGCAGTGATGCCATTGATGTTGGGATTCCAGATGTATACAGCCATTCCCAGTTGCCCTTATTACTTTTCCTTGGTTACTGGAAAGTGTTTAAAAATTAAAATTTCGTTTAAAATCAAGTTTATATCTTATTATGGTTTAAAAGTCAAATCCTAGAAAAGAAAAAATATCAATATTCTTCCCCATTTACAGTTCCAACCTCTGTAGAGAACCATTCAGTAGGTTATCTTCATTTTCCATTTTGGAAGAACTGACATTTTCCACCCATGTTTCATATATTGTCTCTTCACTTAACTGAGAGTAGATGAGAAGTTTCTAGTTTTTCCCTCCTCTGTTCTATCATTTTTATGCAGACAGATTGGTAGCTGCTTAGAGTAGGTCTGTCCATAATTTGATTAGTTCAGTATGTAATGTTTATATTTTACTGCTCAGTACAATTCACAACTAGACCGTATGGTGTAAAGTGAGGTTATCACACATCTTGTTTTGTTGAACTTTTTTAGTTTTCTTTATATTTTTATATATTTTAGTTTTCTTCTGCCCATATTGTTAAAATATTTTAATAAATGTAATCCTTGTTATCTGATGAAATACAGTATTCTGCCCATTTCATTTTTAGGGTTTACGTATGTGTATAAGTGTGTGCCTGCTTGTATGTATGTATACCACGTGTGTGTGGTACCTTTGGAAACTAGAAGAGAACATCAGAGTCCTTGAAACTGAGTTACAGACAATTGTGAGTGACCATATGGATGCTAGGAACCAAACCCAGATTCTTTGCAAGAACAACAAGTGCTCTTAATCTCTGAGCCATCTCTCCAGCCCACCCTACCCTGTTTCATTTTCAATCATTCTCTTCTAGTGCCTGTGACTTTACCTGTTCCTGGGATCTTTCTATGGCTCTGTGATGGCACCTTGGTTTTCAGGAACCCATGACCACTTCTTTCTGTCTTTTACTTACATTTGGTGAGGCACATCTTCTGGTAGTTGTCATACAATAGTTGTGAGAGCTTGTGCGTCCTAAAGTCCTTTTTCTGCCCTATTTCCTGCGTGAGGTTTGGGGCATTATTTAGCTCTTTTTCTTCCAACTTCCATCCAAAGTCTGGGACCATCCTGAGATGTTTTCCTTGATGAAATGAAACAAAAAATTTCCTCTGGGATTCAGAACAGAACTCCTTTAGGGGCTGTTTTCATCCCACATCTTGCCTGCACATTGGGCCTCTTCACTCTGAAATTCATGCTCTTCTTAACTGGGCATTTTTCTTGGTTTATCATTTTGAGTTCTTCCCATATACTTTCTTGTTCTTTGAGGAGTTCTCTTGGTACTTCCCAATTACCGTTGTAACTTCCCTAGATTTTCTACTACTTCTAATTGAAATAATAAGTTGACAGATCAGAATTCTATGTATGGGGGTACAAAGTGATGTTATGGTTGACCAATACAATGTGCAGTAATGAAAAATTAGCATTCTACACATTGAGTAATTGTTTTGTAATAAAAGTCTTTGAAATTTACTGTCAAGAATTTTGGAATATATGATATATTACTTACAGAGTTTCCAACACCATACAATCCTTATTTATACACTTTGCACCTTCAGCTTTCATGTTCTTTCTGGAAGATGTTCTCAGATTTATCTCCTAGCCCTTTTGCTGAGCCTTTATTCTTTGTATTGTTATTTTAGAACTTCCTACTTAATGTTTCCTGGGTGCTTTATGTATAGCTAGCCTATAGATTTTTTTTTTTAAAACCCCAAAGTCACTGTTTGCTTCAGGCTGCTTTGCGTTTCTTTGGGGTGTGTTGTTTTATTTCCCCCTTTTCCAGAGCCTTTTCTGGGCTCTCCAGTCTTGCTTTGGTGCCTGTTGGTGTGTCAGGGCGCCTCTGAGCCTGTGGTCCTGCCTTGTCTAGGGCAACATTCATTGTAGAGGCATTGTCAGGGTTGTCTCCTTAGAGCATCCTAACAGCTGGTGACCCTAGTGCAAAGAGTGTACTTCCCTTACTAGAGAAAACAGTGGCAGCCTTTGGGGGGCCGGGGGGAGACAGCTAGACAGCTGTCTAGCTCTACAAAGTTCCATGTGACTCAAGAGGTCCTGCTCAAGTTCTTAATTTTGTTTCCAACCCAAGGTTCTGCTACTTCCAGTCAGGTGTGTTGTCTTCTGCATCGCTGGTGAAAGATTCAGCTCTTTCTGATCAAGTTTCCATTTCTAGCCCCTTGTATTTTAAGGTTCTTGTTTCTACTCAGGCTTTCTGGTTTACATCTTAAAAAAAAAAAAATCCTTATTTATCGTTTTAGTTAGTACTTCAGAAAGGAGTGCAAGAAAATGTACTCCTGCCACGTGCCATAAGGAATAAAAACATGAAGATCACATCTTAGTGGGGGAGACAGGCACATCAGTTACAGCTAAGAAAGAGGAAGAAATAATAGTATCATCGGGCTAGACAGCAGGAGACAGTGGCCACTGGACATAAACTACTTGGAGAAGCATCGCTGATGGAGTGACACCTGTTACCTTCAAGCCTGAAGTGAGTGGATAAGCTATGAACAGTCAGCTGGGAAGATTCTAAGTATAATGAATAGGAAGTACAAAAGCATGGGGTGAGGATGTGTTTGGTGTGTGGCTGGAGATCAAGGAAAGAGGAAAGCAGACTTGGAGGCCCTTGATAGTAAGTACCTTTGGGACCTGTAGCAGAGTAACCACTGATGGTGGCGATAGTTTTCCCATCAGCCTGGGATCCAACTCCTCTGGCCTCTGGACACCTGCATTCATGTGCACATACCTACACAGATACATACCCATAATTAAAAATAATAAAAATAATTCTTTTATAAAAATGAAAATTCATTTGACAGATAAGCTAAGTGAGATTTCAACCTAACAGCAAAAGATTTGCCTTAAAATTATATTATCCCCACATCAGACTGGAAAAAATAAGACCTGACCATCTTAGTTGTTATCAAGGGTGACAAGGATAGTTCACAGATTGTAACTGGACAATTGAGCTCACTAGACAGGCAGTTTTATTCTGGCAGTACAGATCGATGCATTGCCTGGAAAAAAAATGTATTTTTCAGGAATTTGACCTAAAGAGGTTCTGGCCCAACTGAACAGAGACCTTTCTTCCCCTCTTCCTCCTTTTTATTCATTCCCCTTGGAAGAAACTCACAGAGTAGCCTAGGCCAGCCTCAAGTTCTTAATCCTCCTACCTCCATCTCCCAAATGCTGAAATTAAAGATAGGAGCCACCACAGCCAAAGAATTTTCTTTTTAGCATTTTTTGGTAGATTTGATGATGAACAAACAAAACACAATACAAGATAGCTAGGTGTGGTGGTGCACACCTTTAATCCTAGCACTTGGGAGGCAGGGGCAGGTGGATCTCTGAATCCTGAGGCCAACCAGAGCTACATAGTGAGACTCTGTTTCCAGAAAAAAAAGTTACAAGCTACTCAGACATTCCATCAGTGGGGGACTTATTGTTAGTTCTACTCCATTTAACATGCAGTTGTTAAGAAATGAGTTAGAGTTGTACATAAATCTTAGAAAGATGGCCATGACCTATTTATATACAAAAATGGGTGTGGCAAGTGGTACGTTTATATGAGATCTTGTTTTTATTTAAGCAGCATATCAATGTATGTACAGAAATCTGTTAAAGACTGAACAGTGAATTTGGAGATGTTTCTTAAAGAATAAACTGGGGAGGCAGAGACAGATCTCTGTGAGTTTGAGGCCAGCCTGGTCTACATACTTAGTTTAGGACAGCCAGAGCTTCATTGTGAGACACGTTAATACCAATAATTAATTCTACCCATATCAACCAACCAGTATTAATGCAGCCCCTCCTCTCCCATCCGAGGCCCTGCTGTGGGTAGAAGACTCAGGACAGAGAGAGACTTTGCTGTGTGTGACAGCAGGCTGCATCTGGAGTGGCCAAAGGTAGGAAGTTGCTAAGGCAGAAACCAAATGTTTACTAGTGGCTGTGAACAATCGTTATGAAGTAAGTTTCTGAAAATACTCTCAGGTTTGCCCTTTCTTCCCATGTGGTGTTCTCAGAAGTTCCTAAAGGTGGACACTTTGAAAGCATGCTGCAGTATTCGATGTCTTAGGTTCAGATGGCTAGGCCTCACTTCTTTAGCCCTGACTGGATTGAAAGTATGAGGTGTTTTCCCTGGGAGACCTATTTTTTAGCCTTGGATCTGTTGTTTTTTGCTAGTTTTGAGAAAAGGTTTCACTGTATATACCATGCTGGCCTTGAACTCACTATGTAGCTCATACTGGCCTTGAGCTCTCAGTGATTCCCTCCTGACTCAGCAAAACACTGTTGAGTGCTGAGATTACAAGTGAGGGCCACAATGCTCAGCCTTTGGATTTGGAGTGGGGTTTTGGTTTTTGGTTTTTTGGTTTTTTGGTTTTGTTTTTAAGACTCATATAAGAACTCAGATCCTCCAGTTTCTGTTTTTTTTGAGACAGGCTCGCTCGTTCTCTCATAGATTTGCTAAACTGGCTAGCCATGGAGCTCCTGGGATCTGCCAATCTGCCCATTCCAAACCCAAGTGTGGTATGTGTGGGTGTTGTGTCTGGCTTTTATGTGAATGTTGGGGATCTACACAAAGGTTCTCAGGCTTATGTGGTGAGTACTTGAATGACTGGACCATGTCCCCGGACTTTGCCTTTCTAGTTTAAAGGTGGAAAAATGAGTCTCTGAGAGAGTTTATTTTTTTAGCTCTGGAATCTCATAACATTTGACTCAGTTCATTAGAAATTTAGTTTTTAAGATTTAATTTATCATTTTAAGAGTGGTACATTGAACTGTTACTGAACAGCATTGTGGTCCATTCAAGAGTGAAGCCTGGCATATTGGCACATGCCTTTAGTCCCAGCACCTGTAAGGCAGGAGGATCTCTGTGAGGCAGAGGCCAGCTTGGTCTACATAACAAGTTCTAGGATAGCCAGGATTACATAGCGAGACCCTGTCTCAAAAAAAAAGAAAGAGAAAGAAAGAAAGAAAGAAAGAAAGAAAAAAAGAAAAGAAAAGAAAAAGAATGCATCAGTGATACAAAATGCCTCACTTGCTAGACATAATGATGAATACCTGTAATCCCTATACTTCGGAGGCTGAGGCAGGAGGATTATGAGTTTGTAGCCAGCCTAAGCCACAAAGCAAAATCTTGTCTCAAAAACAATCAGGACAAGAAAAAAACACCTTACTTGCTAAGACTTGTATTCATTGCTTTCTTTACCCCCAGTAATAGTTCTCAGCTGGGACAGGTGTTCTGCAGTAGCCATCTTAGGGGTACTTCTCAAATCTAGTGGTTAAGACTGTCCTACACTGCACAGGACAGCCACATGAAGGTTGTCTGACCCAAATACCAGCAGTGCTGGTCAGTTTGTAAAGCTATTGTCACCGCCCCTGTTTTCCAGCTTCCGGGAGTAGAGGCTGGTGGAGTAAAGCTGATGCAGCTATGATTTTAGTGCTACCAACCAACGTATAGTGCAGTATAGGTGTTCTCAGGGATGATGTTGGTAATAGAAAATCTGCACTTCTTACCTGTGTCGGGTGTGGGTTAAGCATCATGTGTGAGCTCACTTAATCCTCACAGTGACACCAAATGGTACAGGAGAGGAGACAGGTATACAGAGTCAAGATTTGTAATTACTTTTTTCTTTGTCTTGTTTTCATCCTCTTTGTGTGTGTGTGTGGGGGGGTGTCCTCGAGGCAAGGTTTCTCTGTGTAGCCCTGGCTGTCCTGGAACTTGATCTGTAGAACAGGCTGTTCTCCAAATCAGAGATCCACCTGCCTCTGCCTCCTGAATGCTGGGGCTAAAGGTGTGCACCGCCACCGCCTGGCTCATCCTCAATTTTAGAGGTTAACAAATTTAAATATTCAGTCACAGTTACATAGTAAGTGTCTGTAGGGCCTCTCTAAAGTTCAAGACTACAAAGGTAATATCCACACCTTTCTTTTCTTTTCTTTTCTTTTCTTTCTTTC
>CABHPQ010159469.1:14399-27102 GCA_902168405.1 Peromyscus aztecus
GTGTGTGTGTGTGTGTGTGTGTGTGTGTGTGTGTGTGTAGAGTCCAGGAATCTAGAGTTGTCCAGTCCACAAGGCTGGATGTCTCAACTGGACTTCAGTAGATGCTGAAATCCCAAAGAAGAAGTAGGCTCTAATGCCAGTGAGAGAATGGACTTGCTAGTGAGTGAGAGCAGCAGGCAAAGAAGAAAAGCTTCCTTCTTCCTTGTCTTTATACAGGCTTCCAGCAGAAGGTGTGGTCCAGATTAGAGGTGGGTTTTCCCAGCTCAAATGATCTGGATTAGCGGTGTGTCTTCTTACCTCAAAGATCCAGATTAGAAGTGGATCTTCCCATTTCAAATGAAGCAAATATCCCTCACAGATGTGCCCTCTAGTTTGGGGTTTTTGTTAATTCCAGATGTAGTCAAGATGACAACCAAGAATAGCCATCACATCAACTTTTTTCACTTTTCTTTCTTTGATTTATTTTTATTGGCGTGTCTTTATGTGTGTGCACATAATTCAGCCAAATTCTTCTTTGAGATGGAGGCAGGACTCCTGATCTCTGTAAGATTGAGGCCAGTCTAGTCTAGAAAGAGTCAGAGGTCCATAGTGAGACCCATTCTCAAATAAACTGCACACACCCGACTCTACCCTGAAAAAGACAGGGTCTCATCTGCCCAGGCAGGATCCTCTTGCCTTAGCCTCCAGGGTAGCTGAGATCACAGATGTGCTTCATCAGATCTGGCTGTGTTGTGCCCTTATTGCTAGATTTTGCACTGAAGTCTGAGTGTTTCTCAGGGACTCTTCTGGCTCCTGTGAATGAAGTCAAATTGTGCTGCATTGTGCCTATGTATTCTGTTTTATATAAATGCATGTTTAGCTGTTAATTTTACTCTTTATAAGTATTTCAGGGCTGGAGAGATGGCTCAGTGATTAAGAGCACTGTCTGTTCTTCCAGAGGACCTGGATTTAATTCTTAGCATCTACATGGCAAGTCACTACCATCTTGGGCATATAACACCGTTTTCTGGACTTTGTGGACATTGAGCATGCATGTGGTGCACATACATATTTGCAAACACCTACACACATAAAATATAATATTTCAAATGGAATTATGGATTGTGTTTGCTTTTCAGTTTTTAAAAATTAAATGTAATTTACTAGGTAATTTACTTGACTTAAATCTTATGTGAGACATCAATTTGAAGAACACCTCTCTTTTCCCTTCTTCTCTTCTCTTCTCTTCTCTTCTCTTCTCTTCTCTTCTCTTCTCTTCTCTTCTCTTCTCTTCTCTTCTGAAACAAGACTTCTATTTTGATACATTTGCTTCTACTGGGAGCTGACATGCCAACCCCGGAGGACTAAAGTTACCTATTACCTCTGTTGCCTGCACGGTGAGCCCTGTGGGATTGTAGGGTGGCCTCGCACAGAACTCTTAGCCTTCTTACTCTGGCAGTTTGGGGGACATAGTCGAAAGAGCTAGAGTACTCAGACAAGAACCTACTTAATTTACAGATTCCAGAAATGGTTGTCATCATATCCCTTTGAGATTGGTAAGTGCAAGGAGAAAGAAAAAAAAGATTATGTTACTGAAGAAAATCAACAAAAGCCTGGTATAGTCTCCTTTGACCCTGTGGAACATGACAGATGCTGTGTTTTGGAGCCATGTTTTTCAGTGTGCCGATGCTGCTGTGGCTGTCCTCACCTTGTCTTTGGCTAACTCTGATTGGGATCTGCTTAATTAAGGAGGAAGAAGCCCTGAATGGGAGGAAGGGAGTGTTTTCTTCCAACTGAAGACCTTTTCAAGCTCTGAGGTTAATTTTACAGTAAGATCTTCATGCAGATCATGGCTGTAAAGCACTGACGTGATAACAGGTTTTTTTCTCCATCAAATCTCACTAATTAGCTACTATCATCATTTTTGCTGTTGAACTGGACTCTGTTGAAGGTTGTTTTAGCATATTGAGAATTAACTTGGCATTCATGTACAAATCTATGAAATGTTTTAGGTCCAGTGCTTGCCTCCTTCACTAGGTCCCACGTCCTGATTTGGTAGTTTTAGTTTTAGTTTTTCATCTTGCTGTCCCTCAGAACAGTCTGGATTTGGGTCTATATAACACTAGTGGTAAGCTTCTGGAGAACTGATTCCTCTCCTCCTGGGTGGGGTGGGTTGCCACATGGACCTTGAGGTTGTCTGGTGTGTGTCTCTGTACATACCTGGCTGAGCTCAATAGCTTCCTTAATGCTTTCTAATAATTTTTTTTAAACTGTTCTGCTTTCAGGACCTTTCATAAAATAAGTAATAGGCTTGAATATCATTACACCTTTTTTTTTTTTTAAGACTTTAGTGGTTTGTGTGTGACTATTATAAAATCTATCAGGACTGCACTCCCTCTCTGGGCTTTAGAGAAAAGTCTGTACTTTACTTCTTCCAGCTTCTTAGTGGGTACCAGGTCACCCCATTTCCACCTCTTTCTGTTCAGCTTGCTCCTTTCTCTTACTGTTCTGCCTCTCTCTTACAAAGACACATATAATGAACTAGGAAGAGAGCAAGCATCTTTTGTGATAAAATCTCCTGGGCTAAGACAAGATGTCAAGCATTACCTCCTTTATCCAGGTTTTCCTGCCAGCATAGACATAAACTCAGTAAGTATGTATAAAACTTCAGTTTTGCCAATACTCTGAACTCTTCTTCCCTTCAGTGCTCCTAGGACTTCAGTACAACCAAAGAGGCTTTTGTAGACATGTCATTTGCAAATAGTGCTATTTGTCTTCTTGCTTAGTTGTATCTCCTTAGATTTCATGTTTGCCAGTCTTTGATGATAACATCTTGTAATTTTGTTGCTCATTCTAGTATAGTTGTAACTTTTCAATAAATATAATAAGTTACTTTTGGGAAATATTGTACATGTAGACATTTCCTAAGATTAAACTGTAGGAAGCAAGGAATCAATGTGAAATGTCCTCAGTCTCTGGATTTTTTTTATTATTATTACTATTTTTTTTTTAAATGATCCTCTGCCAGTCTATGTGTGTTTGCACTCCTTTAAACTACAAATACAAAGTTACTGGAATTAAATCGTTTCTGCATCTGTAGAATAGATCTAATGAGATATAATGTCTTATTTTCTAAATTTTATGACTTGTTAGGCTAGTGTTGTACTTAAAAATTTATATGTTTATATATGATTTGAATTGATAATCTCTTTGCAACATCCTCTCCTTGTTTGGGGATAGGGGGAGGCAGAATCATGTGTGCCCTGTTTTCCTCTGGGAAACCGTCCTTTCCACCAGGTAGAAACCATGTGTTTTGGATAGAATGGCTCAGCTGTGTAGATAGATGCTTGCTGGTTTGCTTGTGGCCCTTCACTACAGTTATTGGTCCCTTAATGGCCCAGAACCCAATTACTGCCAGTGAGATACCAAAATAATTAGTGAGGCCCCCATGAGGGAAGGAAGCTCTTATTTCCTTAGGAGATACTAGATGATATAATTACTGCTGTTTGTAACGCTGTTCTTGTTCAGAACCAGGCATAGGTAATTCTCATATTCTCCCCTCCACCTGTGTGAGTGTGTGTGTGTGTGTGTGCGCGCGCGCGCGCGCGCGCACGCTAAACTTTGTTGAACTAGAGTTACTGCTCTAAAAAAGAGAGACTGACACTTGGGTTTGGGTGGCTGGGGGTAGGATTTGTTTGTTGGTTTTGGCTTTTTGATACGGGTTCTCAGTGTATACTCCTGACTGGTCTACAACTTATGGCTCTGAAGTCACTAGAATTATTAGGCATATATGACCCCACCTTGGCCTGATTTGGATAAACTGGGTTTTGTTTGTGTTTTTATTTTCTCTTTGGCCAATTCTTTTGTTTATTAATCCCTCTGACTGTATTGGTTTTCTCTGTCTTACCTGAGTACTTAATTCGTTCGTTTTCATTTTTCTTATGATGTAGGTTTGTTTTACCCACTGAGTACAGTTTTAGTCACATCCTGAAGACTTTGGTAAAGAGTGCTCTTTGCTTCTTTTCCTTTGAAAAGACTTTTCTTAGGAAAACCTTGAAATACACAAAAAAGAGGTGTTTCAAATCCTGCCACCCACCTTTGAGCAGTTGTCAGCGGGTTGCAGTTTTCCTGCTCCTCTTCACTCTCTGTGCAGTAGTTTCTGCTTTTATATTTTCAGTCAAATTTCAGACTTCCTATCATTTCTTAATACTTTTGTGTATTACTTTAGTAGATGTGAGGCTTAAATCATAACCACCTTACCATTGTCAAAGTTATTAGTATCTAATATCAGCTAATTAATATCATGGTATCATATATTCAGTTTACCAGATATCACAAAAAGCATTTTTATGCTTGGCTTATGAATCAACTCCAAAAGCCTTCTCTCCCCTCCTATTTGGCTTAAGCCGATGCTTAGAAAATCTGGAAAAATACATTTCCTTTTTACAAAATTTTCCTTTATACAGTTCATTTATGAACATATAAGGCATCTGTGGGTACCAACATTTTGTATTTGGTTTACTGAATTTTGTGCTCTTCAACATGATTTTGCAATCCTTACATTTCCTGTAAATTGGAAGCTGGAAGCTAGGTCTAAACAATTTTTTTGATTTCAGGTATTCCCCTTCCCTCCTTGGAAGTCATCAAGAATATTTCATGGGGCTGGAGGTGATTCAGTCATTTAGAGCAGGTACTGCTATCCCAGAGGACTCAAATTTGTTTCCTTCACCCACATACGAGGCTCGCAACTGCCTCTAATTCTTTCTCTAGGAGGACCAGATGCCTTTGACCTCTATGAAAGCACACACACAGACACAAACACAGATACACATACACACACAAGTACACACGATTAAAAATGGAATCAAGCTTTTTTATTAAAAAAAAGAACATTTATAGACATTGCTGAATGATTATTGTGATTGGTCAGGAGTGATGCCTGACTTAGGATAGGTCAGGGGATACAGTGCAGTGACATCGGGATGATTTGTGAAGTTCTTTGTCATGAAGTTCTTTGTCAACCAGTTATCTAATAGGCTTAACAGTCATTTTGCTTGTTGCTTGGGTCCATTGTTTCACTGGAGTATTGGTTTCCTGTTGTAGCTGTTCAAATTACCAGATTGTGCTTGAAATGAGTCTTGCTGAGCTAGTCAGAGCATCACTGGCTGGCTCCTTGTGGAGGCACCTGGGGCTCCCTTGCCTTTTCCCTTGGTAGAAGTCATTATTTAGCTTGTGGACCCTTCCTCCTATAGGCATACCTTTAAATGCATAGGTAAATAGATAAAAAATGCCCCCCTGGGGGTTTATGCATGCTAGGCCAGCACTCTACCACTTGAACTATATCCCCAACACTTTGATCTTTTTGTTTATTTGGTTTTTGAAACATGGGGTTTCATATCACCTAGGCTGGCCTCCAGAATGTAGGAGGAACTTAAACTTCTGATCTTTCTGCTTTTGTGTGCAAGTGTTAGGATTACTACCACACCTAGTTTTACCAGATGCTAGGCATTAAACCTGAGCTTGTGCTAGAGCGAATGTTTGATAGTTAAGAGCACTTGCTCTTGTAAGGGATGCTGGTTCAATTCCCAGCACCCATATGATGGCTCACAACCATCTGTAACTCCAGTTCCAGGGGATCTGACACCCTGTTCTTACTTCAGCACCAGGCATGCACATGGTGCACATATGTATATGCAGGCATAATATTCCTACACATGAAATAAATACAATCTAAAAAATAAAAATGTCAACAAGAAAAGAATCCTGGTGCCTAATAGGCAAACATTCTCCCAACTGAGTTATATCTCCAGACCAACTTTTTTTTTTTTTTTTTTGGAGCTATCTTTTTCTATTATTTAAATGTGTGTGTATAGGGAGGAGTATTGCATGGAAGTGCAGGTGCCAATGGAGGGCATTGTGTCTCCTGGAACTGGAGTTACAGGTGGTTATGAGCCACCAGATGTTGTAAGTGCTAAGAACCAAACTTCAATCATCTGCTAGAGAAACAAGAACTCTTTATTGCTGAACTATTGATCCAGCCCTGAGATAGGACCATACTATGTTGCCCAGGCTACCCTTGAACTAAGAGACTCTTCCCATCTCAGTATGCTTAATTTATCTTTTATAATTCCACGGATGTGAACTTTTCTTCTTTTGCCACCTGCTCACAAAAAAACAACACAGAGACTTCTTATTAATTATGAAAGCTCAGCCGATAGCTTAGGCTTGTTTCTAACTAACTCTTATAACTTGTAACTAGTTCTTATAAACTATCATAAATTAACCCATATCTTTTTTTGGTTTTTCGAGACAGTTTCTCTGTGTAAGAGCCCTAGCTGTCCAGGAGCTAGCTCTGTAGACCAGGCTGTCTTTGAGCCCACAGAGATCTGCCGCCCGGCCATAAATTAACCCATATCTTTTCTTCTGTGTTCTACCACATGGCTTTTAGCTCTGTCCCATTTTGTGTGTCTGACTCCTTCGGAGTCTAGCTGCTGACTCCTGATGTTTCCACCCTTCTTCGAATTCCCGCATTCTTTCTGCCCCAAAAAAATCTGCCTAGCTATTGGCCATTTAGCTTTTCATTAAACTAATCACAGTGACATATATTCACAGAGTGTAAGGAATATTCCACAACATTTCCCTTTTTTTTTTTTTTTTTTTTGGTCTAAATAAGGAAGGTTTTAACTCTAACATAATAATAATAAAACTATAAACAGTTATCTGGTAAGGATTACATTTACGATGTCCAATTCATTTGTATTTGGCATGTTTGTAGAAAGTACTCCATTATTTATTTTCTCTTGATGAGTCCAAAGCTGTGTACCTAATTTACCTTCTATCAAACTAAGGAAAACTGCAATTCTAATTATCTCATCTTCAACTCCATCAGAGACCCCAGAAGGATATAATATTACCTGAGTAAACAGGAAGTGCAGAGTGAACAGCTTCTAAAACTATTGAAATGACAGAGACAGCTGGCTGCCTAGACAGTTACCCTAGGTTCCTCTGTAACATTGGGGCATCCATCTTCATCCTACAGGCTTAATATCTGACAGACGTTTCTATGAAGCAGGAATTTTGAAGGATTGTCCCACCTTGCCTTGACAAAGTTGGGCAGTCACTTTCTTTTGTGTCCAGTGACTAACTTTTGCCACATTGAAACCAAACTATATGGAGGTTCTTTGATGTCCATCGTCATCTCTGAAGTAGATTGGTGCTGCTAGGAGCAGATATGTCTCATTGTCGTGAAAAGCCTTATGTTATTATAATATTTTAAATGCCGTATTCTATAGGTCTTTGAAGTGTTCGAAGATCACCTGTCTGTCTAAAATATATCTTCTGTATAACCTTGAAAATATACCTAATATGACTATAAGTTTGTTATATGACTATTAACCTGTATACAGTTTGAACTGTATAATCAAACTGTAATAAAAATCTTTATCCATGTCATATGAAAGGATGGCATGTAATAAGTCATGAGGACTCTGTAGCCAACAAGATTTATCATATCTCATCTCATCTCAGAGCTGTTCCCATATAAGGGATCAGCTTATGTATCACCTGTCCTATGTAGTCTTTTGGCTTCCTTCCCCATGTCTCAGATACTCAGGAGGTCTCTCCTGGTCAAATGTGATCTCTATTGATCTGGAAGGAATTCACAGCTTTCATTTTCTGTGGAAACAAATAAAACATCTCCCCCAACACAATACATTGTCCGACTTCCATTTTGAAGTTAAGACATTTTTAAAATATATAAGTCGGTTTAACTTAACAGTTTCCATAATCCAGTGTCTCTCATCAGCTATTGTTTTTTGTGCATTAGCATTTTTAAAATTCAAAGTTAACAAGACACCATATAGGATCCAGACTCTCTGTGTATTTTCCATCCTTACATGGCTTTGTTTTTGTTGTTGTTACTTTACTCTCTTTAGAGACTCTATTATTTTTCAACTAGTTTTTTCTGTCTAAACCCATTTTTTTTCCTTAAGCCTATGCACATTGTTAAATGCTGTAACCTGTGCACTACATATCTGTGACCTTTTCTATCTGCATAAGCAAAACCTTAAACCCTCCACATGGCTTAGCTCATGGCGCACTGGTGGCTCAAGCACGCAGGCAGCTGCTGGGACACGTGGTCTGTATTGCGGCCAGCATAAGAGACATGAGACTAGGAAGCTCCATTTTTGCGTGTTTGGAACCTGTTTTTAAGCTTTCTCGGGTCTTATGTGGATATATGTGGCCAGACGTTGCCATTTATAGGTGGATTTTTCTGTCCCTCCAACCAGCTCCTAGATAATCACTTGGAGACTTCTTACTAATTATGAGAGCCCAGCTGATAGCTTAGGCTTGTTTCTAACTAGCTCTTATAATTTAAATTAACCCGTATCTTTTAATCTATGTTCTACCACATGGCTTTTACCTATATCCCATTTTGTGTGTCTGACTCCTTCCACATCTGGCTGTCGACTCCTGTTGTCTCCACCCTTCTTCTTCCCAGCGTTCTCTCTGCCCCTGAAAATCCTGCCTAGCTATTGGCCATTTAGCTTTTAATTAAACCAATCACAGTGACATATATTTACACAGTTTATTTCCTTATATTTCAGTGTGTGTGTGTGTGTACACATACACATGCTATAATGCACATGTGGAGATCAGAGGACAACCCACAGGATTCTGTTCTGTTCTCCTATCATGTGAGTCCCAAGAATCAAACTCAGGTCCTCAGCCTTGGCAGCAGGCACCTTTATCTCCTGAACTATCTCTCTGGCTCTATTAGTTGTAATTTTTATAGAGATTTCTGTGTAATTTTGCTTGTCCTAAAATATGGTTTCAGTAAAGAAAATAGATGGTTTCTGTATCGGCATTGAAACGTATTGGAACTAGCAACTTGCAAAGGTGAAATGTGGGTTTTTTGGAGCTTCTCACCTAGAATTTTGACAGGCAGATAGTTGCTTGTCAGTCCACCTGTAACCATTTTATGAGGCTTGTATTGTCCAAGTTGACGTCCCTATACCTTGCTCTTTAACTGCTTCCTTTTTTGTTTTGTTTGGGGGTTGTTGTTGTTGCTACTTGTAAATATTTTAAAATTCTGTGTGTGGGTGTTTTACCTGTATGTATGTAAAGACACCGTGTGTATGCAGTGCCTATAGAAGCCAGAAGAGTGTGTTGGGTTCCTTGGAACTAAAATTAAAGATAGGTGCAGGCCAGCATTTGGGTGCTGGGAATCAAACCCAGGCCCTCTAAAAGAGCAGCTAGTGCTCCTAACTGCTAAACCATTTTTCCAGCCTTGTTTATTGTTTTGCTTGCATGCCTGTGTAACACGACTCTTAAAAGGTCTTATAATTAAAAACCTGGAGCCAGTATATCGCCACATACCTGTATGTATCCAGGTCTCTCACTGAACCTAGAGGCTTGCTTGCCTCAGAGATTCCATCTCTGCCTTCTCAGTGCAGGGGTTACAGGTGGCTGCCACAACTGCCTGGCTTTTACATGGGCTCCAGGGATCCAAAGTCTTCACTCACTCTTTTGAAGCAGAGCTTTTCTATTCGCTGAGCTGTTCCCAAGATCCCATGTCTCCTTGCTTTCTGCTATGGCAGGATGGCCGGTATTGTCTAAATCTGCTTCAGGCCTAGAGCCATTTCGCAATTTCTCCTGGCCCAGTGGGAATGGTGCTGTAAGCCACTAGGTGGTTTCCCATGCAAGCAAACACAGAAGTGTACCCCAGACCAAAATGAAAAGACATAGATATTTCCAGTTCAAATAATAACTTCTAGGGTTCTTACTGTAGTGTATGTCTTATTCTGACACTTTTGATTCTTAGGAATGTAAACTTTATTACCGAGACACATAGGAGTGTAGTAAATTTAACAGAGGACTATGTATAATTTATTTTACAGTTCTCTGATTTGTATGGTTCTAAAAGTTTTGAATCAGTGTGTTTAGATGTTCTTGGCTTGGCTTCTGTCCCTGACCCCTTCTGTTGTTCTTTGTTCCCTCCTCCCTTCCCATGGCTGGGAAGATAGAACTATAAGGTCTTGGGTATGTTACATGCTTGCCTTCTATTTTTGAAAATGTATAATAATTAGACGATATAATAGACCTTTGCAGTTTTGCTTTCTTGTGGAAGATATAGTCTCAACTGCACCATTACATTTGAGACTGGACTGTTGTGGGTCCCAAGCTATGATACACATTGTATATTCAGAAGCTGCCAAGAAACCACTTTTTCTTTGACTGTGTCTTGGAAATGCTGCTGTGTACCACAGCCTTCCATCTTGTGTGCTGCCTCTTTGTGGACTCAGGCTTAGTCCCCTTGCTTCCTCCTGGAAGTTGTGTTTGTTTCCCGACTTCTAAGCTGTTTGTCACTGTCTGCTTTTGCCCTTGTACATCTTTATTCTCTTGCTATCTAGATAGCCTCTTTATCAAATGTTGAAGTTTGCCACCGCCACTCTTGTCCTACGTGGTCCCTGAGACCTGCCTGTAGCTTCAGTAAAGGACTCTCCTCATCCCTTTTGCTGGTCTGCTATTCTACTTGGCTCCCTCTGGTTCGGAGTCACTAGATTGTCTTTACCTTCCTTCCCTCCCTCTCTGTGTGGTTCTGGTTTTCTAGTAGAAATTATGGTTTGTGGGCTGAGGAGGTGGCTCCATTGATAGAGTACTTGCCTCACAAGCATGAGCATCTGAGTTTGATCCTACATTAAAAACTAGACTTGGCCAGGGGTGGTGGCTCATGTATTTAATCACAGTACTCAAGAAGCAGAGGCACAGGCCTAGAGAGATGGCTCGGATGGTTAAGAGCATTGGCTGCTCTTCCAGAGGACCTGGGTTCAATTCTCAGCACCCACATGGCAGCTCATAACTGTCTGTGTAACTCCAGTTCCAGGGGACCCGACACACATGCCAAAACACCAATGCACATAAAGCAAAAATAAATATTTAAAAGAAGAAGAAGAAGAAGCAGAGGCAGGCAGATGTTAGTGAGTTCCAGGCCAGCCAAGAATACAAGTGAGCCCTTGCTCTACCCTCTATCTCCCCCCAAAAACAAACACGGTGTTGTACCCTTGTAATCCCAGAGCACTGGGAAGGCAGAAACAAGCAGAGATCCTGAGGCTCACTGGCCAGCTAAGCTAACTAAAGGTTGCCCTCTGCCCTTCACACCAAGAGTACACAAACCTGCATGCATGTTGCACATACACAAAGTACACTTTGGTTTTTTGCAAATATCATTCTCACTTGACAGATGAAACATCCAAGTTCTTGCTCCCCAGATGTGAATCAGTTTTTCTCTTCAATTGTGGCATCCTAATCCTAAATTGATGTTTTGACTATCAGTCATTTAGGATAGAGGAAAATGACTTTGCTCTTGTATGGACATGATACGTGTATGAATGTTTATGTTGAAATAATTCTTTGCACAGACAGGAAGTGTTTCCCGGAAGCCTGTTTGTTTGTTTGTTTTTCAAGGCAGGGTTTCTCTGTGTAACAGCCCTGCCTGTGTCCTGGAACTTGCTTTGTAGACCAGGCTGGCCTTGAACTCACAGAGATCCTCCTACCTCTGCCTCTCGAGTGCTGGGATTAAAGGTGTGCATCACCATTGCCTGGCTCCAGGAAGTCTTTAAATCAGAAAGAGTTGATCTCATAGAAAGATAGTACTGAAAAAAGAATGCAGTCCCACCAGCTCATTTGACAATTGAGGAAAAGGCCAAGTGAAGGGGGAGAAATGTCCAGTGTCACCAAGCATGTGACACCCTCTGATTGCCATGGGCTGACTCTATTTGGAAAAGTAGAGAACCCACTTAGTTTTCTGGTATTTGTTTCTTTTGTAGAGAGTTCATTGCTATTTGGATAAAATTGGTCTTAAGCTTAAACTTACAATTTTTTTTCCTTTTTTTTTAATTTTTGAGACAATCTCACAAATTCCAGGCTGGCCTAGAATTTCCTATGTAGCTGGAAATGTCCTTGAACTACAGATACTCACTCTTATCTTTCAAATTCTTAAGTATTTTCATCCATTCCTTTAGCTAGCTTTGTATCCATAACAAAGCTTTTTATAAAGATGAGTTTAGCTTAGTCTAGCTTGTAGAACTTTGTAAGAAGAAAGTTAAAAACCATTCAAATAAAATCCTCAAGTTTTAAGTTGCTGCCCCTGGTCAGTTGTCAGTGTTTTGTGTCTTGTCCAATGGGATTTATAGTGAGACAATTAAAAGTAGTGAGAGGGAAAGTGCTCCTTTATAACCATCTCGTTTCTTGTCCTCCTCCCCAAAATATTACGTGCTGTTGAGGCTGGATTGCTGTGAGCACCAGGTAGTAGAGCCAGAGCTGCTCTGAATGAAGCCTCTCTTCCCCAGACATGGTGGCTCCCACCTTTAATTCTAGCACTGGGGAGGCAGGGGCAGGCGGATCTCTGAGTTTGAGGCCAGCCTAGTCTACAAAGTGAGTTCCAAGACAGCCAGGGCTACATAGTTAGACCCTGTCTTGAAAAAATAAAGAAGGGGAAGTGGGGTGCTATGGATCACATGCAAGGCAAGTGATCTTCATGGGTGAAGATACAGGAAAGCATGTTCACTTTCAAGGCCTGTTTTTTGTTTTTATGGAGTGGGTGACGTGGGGGTGGCACAGGTGAACTGTATCCTGCCAGGTTACTCCTGGGTGTGGTGCTGTAGTTTGACAGAACTTAGCCTGTGATGCTCTCCAGGTTCTCAGAGAAGCTCTATATTGTTTT
>CABHPQ010159470.1:0-12973 GCA_902168405.1 Peromyscus aztecus
AAGGTGTGTGCCACAACTGCCTGGCATCTATGTTTAATCTAGTGACTGTTCTGTTCTCTGATCTTCAGGCAAATTTTATTAGGGTACACAGTATATCACCATAAGCCTTAACATTGAATATTTGTTGACTTTTGATCGACCTAAGCAGATTTTGTTTGCTGGACATGGTGTCTGTGGACTTGAAATAATGAGTCAAACTGCAGTCTAATGCTGTAGACAACCTTACTTCATTTTCAGTGGACTTTTATACATGAACATATCAAAGAAAACAATGATCCAAAGAACATTGTTTGGGTTCAGGAAAGCATGTAAATAGACACCAGTAAGGACATACTAAGTATTAAGAGAGCAGTCCTCTCATAGAACATTCTCAGGTGAGAACAATTTAAACACAATGCCTGTCATGTACTATACATTATATCTGGGAAAGAATCAAAGGAAGTCATTTCCAGATTCAGGGCAAACTGACCAGATTTATTTCTGTATCTATGTTCTCACATCCAACAAGAATATTGATGTCTTATAAATTGAATGCAAATGTTTTTCACAGGAATCACAAAATCACATTCAAGAACAATCCAGAGAACAAAATGCACTTGAGGGCCCTCTGCCTTTTTATCTGGAGCTTCTCTAACCATTCTCTAAGGCATTGTTCATTCTCTTGACAGTGTTCCAAAATATAAATATTAAAAACATGCCTGTGCAAGACAGGATAGACTAATACAAAGCTTACTGAAGAATTATTTAATGAACATCCATAGCCTTCAAATCAGTTCTCAACCTTTAGAACAGTCTTCATTTTAAAATAAACATACTCTAAAATAAACCGGATGACTCAACACAGGGAACTACCTTCACTCCCATCAATTGCTAAGCTGTAGTTTTGTTAACATTTGCCACCTTTTAGTTGCTTACTAGAATAATGTAAATCCTCTTGGTTAGAAAACTGTAGAATCTGTGTCAGATGTAAAGCAAAGGATAACCAGACTGCAATTCACAACTCCAGGGAGCCTACCTAGTAAACAGGACCCTAAGAAAGACACAGGGATCACCCAACGACAGAGAAATGGATGAGATCTACATGATCAACCTGGACATGGTGGGTGGGTAATGGAGGGCAAGAGTTGGGGGAAAGAGAGATTAGGGGAACGGGAGGTCCCAGCTGGATCAGGAACAGAGTGGGAGAACTAGGAAAGAGATACCATGATAAATGAAGACCCCATGGGAACAGAAAGAAGCAAAGTGCTAGAGAGGTCCCCAGAAATCCACAAAGATACCTCCACAATAGACTGACAATGGTTGAGAGAAAGCCCAAGCTGATCTACTCTGGTGATCTGATAGCGGAACCCCCTAACTGTCATCCAGTGATTGATGGAAGCAGATGCAGAGATCCATGGCCAAGCCCTAGATGGAGCTCCAGGAGTCCAATCGTTGAGAGTGAGGAGGGATTATATGAGGAAGAGATATTAAGATCATGATTGGAAAAACCACAGGGACAAATAGCCACACTAGTGGAAACGCATGAACTATGAACCAATAGCTAAGGAGCCCCCCTGGGACTAGATCAGGCCCTCTGGATAAGTGAGACAGTTGATTAGCTTGAACTATATAGGAGGCCCCCAGGCAGTGGAACTGCGACCTGTCCTTAGTGCATGAGCTGGCTTTCTGGAACTTAGGGCCTATGCTGAGACACTTTGCTCAGCCTTGGTGTAGCGGGGAGGGGACTGCACCTGCCCAAACTGAATCTACCAGGCTGAGCTGAATCCCCAGGGGAGACCTTGCCTTGGAGGAGGTGGGAATGAGGGGTAGGAGGAGGGAGGACAGGGGAATCTGTGGCTGATATGTAAAATTAAATTAATTATAAAATTTAACAAAGCAACTTAAAGATGGATATTACAAAATAAAATCTGTGAAAGTCTTTACACTTTTGTCTAACTGTTTATATAGTAGATTTTCTTAATAGATGATAGTACATAAATTATAACCAGACAAGGTAACAACTCAAGTCAAAATTCTTTGCTGAAAACTAGAATAGATATAGAATCCAAACTGACATGGCTATAAAAATACTCTTTAATATAATTAAAAGTCAAATGACAAACTAGAGAATTATAGTAAGAAGTAAGAAATTCTGAGACATAATGTGAATTATAGAAAAAATAATAGAACATATTAAACCACAAAAATCTGGATTTAATACAAAATTACATACAAGTTAAAAATTAAGTAATGCTCCTGTTGAAGTACCACAGAACAAAATTATAGAAAATATGGCATATCCAGTTGCAGTGAGACTAAGCATCTCCACTTCATACTGAGCGAAGCAACCAGTATGAGGAATGAGGTCCTAAACACCAGCAAGAGTTAGAGACAGCCCCTGATCTCACTGTTAGGAGTCGAACAAGAAGATCAAGCTGCACATCCCATAGGCAGGCCATACTGTAAGTCAAAAGCTATGTAGCGGATTTGGTGTCCCAATCTCTGCACTAGAAGTATTTCCTGGACATAGGTCAGTTCAGACAACCTATCCACTAGTTCTAGGATTCTTACCTGGAGTGATCCTTGTAAATTCTTGGGAGTTCCCCCTTGCACCAGGTTTCTTCCTTACCTTGAAATATCCACCTCTAATTTTCAATCATCTCTTTCAATCTCTACCCTACAACCCCCATCTGATCCTTCGTATTCCCATTCCCATCCTCCAACAGTCTACCAAGGAAATCTATTCAGTTTTCCCTTCCCAGCGAGATCTGATGATCCCCTCTTGAGCCCTTCATGTTACCTGGCCTCTCTAGGTCTGTGAATTGTACATGTTTATCACTTACTTTACAAGTAATATCCACTTATGAGTGAGTACATACCATGTTTGTATTTTTGGGTCTGTGTTAGCTCACTCAATATGATTTTATTTCTAGTTCCATCCATTTGCCTGCAAATATTATAATGTCATTGTTTTAACAACTAATTAATATTCCATGTGTAAATGTATCACATTTTCTTTATCCATTCTTCAGTTTAGGGACATCTAGGTGTTTCCATGCTCTGACTATTACAAAGAATGCTGCTATGAACGTAGATGAGTTGACTTGGTCTCTGGAGTTTAGGATGCTGGTCTGTCCTCTGAAATTCAAGATGCTGGCCTGGCCTCAAGTTTTTAGGAAGCTGGCAGGGCCTCTGATGGGGTAGAAGGCTTCTGCTAGTAATCTGGGCCAAGGTATGGGGATGAGGAGAGGAGAGGCAGTTGGAGTTATTCTGGGTGAGTGTGGATGGGATGAGGGGCAGGCTTACCTGAATTCAGGATGCTGATCTGGCCTCTAGTGGAGTAGGAGGCTTCTACCAGAGGTGTGGGCCAGGATAAGCTGAAAAGGAGAAGAGAGGAACTTAGGGTTTTGCTGGGCAGGTACAAAGAGAGCATCTGGGGTTGGGTGGTGTCTTGCTTGGTTTTCTGGGAGCTGGCCTGGCCTCTAATGGGGTAGAAGGCATTGACCAGATTTGTGGGCTGGGATATATTGATGAGGACAGGGAGGGGAGTTAAAGTTATGCTGGAAAATGACAGACAGCAAGAGGGGCAGTGTTACCTGATTTTCAGGATGCTGGCCTGGCCTGTGGTGGAGTAGGACCTGGAAAGCATTACTAGTTATAAACTGTCATATAGTCATCGTGGTCACAACTCTGATAATTTCAGGATGAATGGAGTCTTGGACAACATATGCGTGACTGATATTTACTGCCACTAATTAAATTTTATTTGAGAAAGAGTGGAACAGTATACCAAACAAGATGCCTCAGAGATATCAAGCCTTGCACTTCTGACATCTCTTCTTCAGTGGTCTTTGGATTTCAAGTGATGTTCACTCACCTGTCTACTAGGCTTTTTCTATTGTAACCACCCTTTTAAAAATTATACATTCTCTTTCAGTTTTTTTCTAATTTACTTTATTTAATAACAGTTAACTTAGTTACAATCTAATTTCACAAGTACAAACACCTTCAAAATATTACATATGTGCTTCTTTATTAAGAACAAATTTAAGTACTATGGTCAAGCTAGTGTATCAAAACTGATTTATGCTAATCCAACTATTAAGATTTTTTGTCTAATACAGTTAAAAATAATAAATACTATATTAAAATATTGATTTCAAGAGCTTTTAATCATAGCAATTACAGATGTTTTTAACTCTAACCTTTGTCCTTTGTTTTTTATAATGGGAGGAATAATAAAAATTTAAAATAATAGATCACCTTTGAAATGTAAAAATTGTAGTGCTTTGTTTACTTGAATGTGGGCATAAACCATCTTTAAATTTGGAAGTTATAATTAGCTAATATTTTAATGTTTATCTCTTTGCACAAAGTGTTACATGGAAATTACACATTGTTTTCTGGTAAGTGCTAATAAGTAGACACAGTCTAACTCAGCCTTCAACCATTAGAAAAATCTAGGCCATAGAACCTTTGTTAATTTCAATATAAAAACTATTAATTTATTTTGTTAAATGGATTATTTTTTTAATCTTCAGATTTTGAATTTTGTAACTTCAATGCGTGAAAGTTCTCTAAAACTGTGTATTTAGTGAAAAGCAGCATTAAATATGAAGCTTTGCTAAAAATGGTTTCTGATATTTAAAGAAATTAAAAACTAATTAATTGGAGACAAGTAATGAGGTAATTGGTATTCGATACCTTCAAAATCAGGTTTCATTTAGGAATTAAATACAGTTAAATATTAGAAATTCTCAGAAGAAAAGTAAGAAAAAGTGTAACACAAATTGCTAAAAGGTCTTATTAATAGAAAATCTGGAGCCAGATATTGGGGTGAAAGCTGAAAGATCAGAGAAACAAAACAAGCCACACAGCCAACCTCACTTTAGCAACTCCTAGGCCTCCACAGTGAGACTTCCTGTTTATTAGCACCTTTCTGTGTCCTGCCATCTTACTCCCTTCCTAATGCTAGGATTAAAGTCGTGTGTGCTTCCCAAATACTTGGTAACAAAGGCATGAGATTTCAAGTGCTGGGCTTAAAGGCGTGTGCCACCATGCCTGGCTCTGTTTCCAGTGTGGCCTTGAACTCACAC
Organism: Peromyscus aztecus; assembly: GCA_902168405.1. NCBI lineage: Eukaryota > Metazoa > Chordata > Mammalia > Rodentia > Cricetidae > Peromyscus > Peromyscus aztecus. The sequence goes on from CABHPQ010159470.1 coordinate 5,076, forward strand.
AGATCCAGATGGATCTCTGCCACCCAAATGATAGGATTAAAATTGTGTGCCACCACTGTCTGACCTCTATGTCTAACCTAGTAGCTGGCTCTGTCCTCTGAACCCCAGATAAGTTTAGTAGGTACACAATATATAACCACATTTCAATGTAGCCCAAAGTTTTCTCTGGTCCTGCCTGGCCCCATCATACCACAGATGCTTATAAAATAATTACTGAGAGGCTTAATATTATTTACAAACTGTATGGTGTATAGCAGGCTTCTTGCTAGCTAGCTCTTTCATCTTAACCCATTTTAACTGACTCATGTTTTGTCCTGTGTTCCATGGCTTTACCAATCTGTTGGCATGATGCTCCCGGGAAGATAGGCTGGCATCTCTCTCTCTTCTCTTTTCTTCTCTCTGTGTATCTTCTGAGATTTCCTGCCTTGCCTCTAAGCTGCCTTGCAATAGGCCAATGCAGCTTTATTTATCAACCAATCAGAGCAACACATATTCACAGCATACAGAAAGACATCCAACAGCAAAAATGTTATATGAATATATTTTCAAAAAAACTCAAACATAAAAGGACAATTCACAAACATTTTAAAACTAAGGCACGATTTCTACTTTGAGCTCTTAAGACTAAAAAATGAATTGTGTTTAAATCAATCAGCAAAATCATCAGTACAAATAATGATTTTATTTGTATACAGATAGAAATGAGTCATGATACAATAATCAAATTTTATAATTTCTAGCATTACTCAGGATGTCTTTTTCTATTTTTAAAATATCTGAAACTTCAAAAAACATAAAATGTGTATGAATCTTAGTATTATATTTTTACTGGATATGGAATTGAAATTGGATATTTTTCTGATCATTTATTTATTACCAATATGTCATTTACCACTTATAAAACTTTGAGATAGTGAATGGCCAAAGTTTTAAGTGCCACAAATACAAATGATTGTTTAGAGGCATAAAATCAAAAACATTGAATAGTCTGAGGTCATGCTGAACGCTTAGGTTCAACCTAATCAGTGGATGCTCAAGAGAGTAAGCAGTGTTCTGTATCCTATATATTAACACAGTGAAATGTGACTGATCTGGCAAAATAAAAAGACTGCTTAGAATCATACATCATAGTAATTTACATGCATTTTTCAATTATTTTTTATTTGATGTCCAATATTTATTACCATATTTGTAATTTTTGGTATATTTCTAGTTCCTTCACTTGGGTGATGAATACATGTTGAATGGAATCAAAATTACTTTGATATATCTACTGGGAACACCAGTTGTTTTATTATTGGGCTGCTAATAATGCAGTCTATAAACCAAATCTCCTAATGGACATTTTTTTAGAGCCTCTAGAATTCTTGGATATATCTGCTATATAATAGCACCTGAAACACTTAATAAGTTACTGGTATTTTAAATGGTATATGTGTATCTAATGTACTTATTATGAAGGTGTTTTACAATGTTACATGTATTTATTTCTATTAGCAGCTTTCATCAAGTTTTGCAAAATTAATTATTTTGATTTTTCTCATTTTTATCTTGTCAGTGAATACAAGTTGTTAAGCAACTCTTCAAATTGCATAAAAAATATCTGTCTAAATAAAAATAACATTTGATCTACCTGTGTCTGTGCATGCTTTCTAATACTTCTGAAGTGTCTTTCATATTAAAATTGGTATTCAGTATGGCATTGCTTAATGAAATGTTTTCTTTTTCCTCTGTTTTTTTCTTTTTACTGATTTTGTAAAAAAAAATAGTAAACTGAATTTTCATCATCTATCCCTCTCTTTCCACCTCAAAGTCATCTCATACCCTCTCCATATATCTCCTGAAATTCATGTGCTTTTCTGAAAATATGTCTTTTACTTTACTTTGAAAAAAATCTATTTATTTTCTATTTTTAAACACATTTTTTAATTGAAACAGGCTTATACCACTTGCCCACCCTCTCATCATACCTCCATCCCTTCTTAACATACCTCCATCCCTTCTTAAGTTCCTTCCCTGGAATTCTTCATACACCCTTCCCACTCTCAAATTGACAGTCTCTCTTTGAATATTATTGGCATGGTGAGTGAGTGTGTGTGTGTGTGTGTGTGTGTGTGTGTGTGTCCACAAATGTTAAAAAATATAATCTGCTGAGTCCATTTTTGTTGTTTTTGTGTATATTGTTTCAAGGCTGACTACTGTGTATTCAACATTCAATAAAAGAGCTTATTCCTGAGAGAGACTAATTTTCCTCTAACCTAAAATCACTAGTAGGCTGTAGTTTTTATAATGAGGTGGTACACCCTATGAAGTTTCCTCCTTCCATCTTAACATATCCATTAATATTGCCATTGTTCTGGTCTTGTTTATTTAGATATTTCTAGATGACACTCTTTCAAAGCAGACTTTTTTATATTTTGGCACTTCAAAATCTGTCTGTCCCTTTACACATAATGTCTTTTGAGCCATAGAAGCAAGAGCTGTGATATCAAGGTGGTTTTAAAAGCTTCAAGAAATCACATTAGTTTCTATTTACCAAAAATTAATTAGACACAATACATATAATATGTATTTGGATACACACACACACACACACACACACACACGTGTGTGTGTGTGTGTGTGTGTGTGTGTGTGTGTTGACTACTTGAAAAAGATTAGGAAGTATACCCTTTTGGGGTAGGTGGGGCCTTCTTTGAGGAAGTGTGTCACTAAGAGTGGCCTTTGAGTATCTTAACCCCATGCCTGGTTGACTGTATTATTTTCTCTCTCTGCCTGTTCACTGTGGAAGTAAAGATCTCAGCCACTGCCCCAATGCCTTACCTGTCTGCATCCTGCCATGATGATAATGGACTAACACTCTGAAACCACAAACAAGCCCTCAATTAAGTGTTTTCTTTAATAAGAGCTGCCTTGGTCATGGTGCCGCTTCACAACAGTATAACAATAACTGAGACAGAAGTTATCATCAGGAACTGGGGTATGATTGTGACAGGCCTAACCAAAAACGTTTGTTGTAGTAATATGGAAGACTTTGTGACTTTGGACAAGAAAAGCAATTAAATACTTTAAGTGGGGATTAATAGGCAATTCTAGAAGGAACACAGAAGCCTGTGGTACTGAGACTGACGTGGACTATAAAGGCTTATATTAAGGGATTTCATAGAAGATTAGTAAATGGCCTAGAGATCTTTTATTGTGATATTTGCCAGAGAATATGTCTGCTTTTTACCCTTCTCCTAAAAAGTTGTTCTGGGGTTATATTGAAGAGCTTCTGAGTACTGGCAAATATTTCAAGACACTCTAGAGAACTGTGTCATGTAGTTCCTTTAGATCACTCTGAGCAGATCTGCAGTGGAAAAGAAGAAGTGGGGCAAAGAAAAATACAAAATGTACCTCTTGAGGAGAAAAAGAGCACACCGCAAAGTAGTGTTTGAGCCAAGTCCTGTGCTCAAGGAATTAAAAAGTTTAAAGAAAAGCTTGAATCTAAATGGACTAAAGGGAGTGGTAACTTCAGGCCAAGATCCCACTCAGCTAAGCTTCTGGCTTATGAAAAGGAATTAAAGGAAAGCCTAAGCAGCAATGGAAGCCAACGTCAATGGATAGCTCATCTTAGAGCATTCAAAGAAGAGACAAAGGTTTCAAACATGGTAAGCTGAACAATTCCCAACTTGGGCTACATGATCCTGTCTTTATTAACCATGATATGGAAAAGGGGTTGTATAATATTAATCTAGGTTAAGAAAACCTGCTGAGGCCAGGTGTTTGGCAGGGCAGTCCCTGCTTTGAAGCCTGGAGAGGCTGTTGTTTGAAGCCATGAAAGTAAAGCGTGGGTTACATTGGAGACAACACGATGTTGGAGAAGCCAGAACCTAGGGATATTTGCCAAGGAGAGGTGCAGACAATGTGTGGAACCAAGAGAGAAACGTGTTGCAGTTCTCAAAGGTGAATTGAAAGAGCCATTTAATAATCCTTTTACTGTCAGACATGAATTGCAGAATTTGTAGTTGTCTGTTGTGTTTCATCCTTAATTTGGTCATCCTGTATTTCCTAACAATGTGCTCTACTTTTTTTCAGTTTGACTTTAAAGGGATTACACTTAAGAGATTGCCTTGAGTCTCAGAAGAGACTTTGGAGTTTGGACTTTTAAACAGTGCTGAGATTGAAGGACTGTGGAGACTGTAGAAGATGAACTAAATGAATTTTGCATTATGATATGACTGACTACAAACCTCTGGGAGCCAGGGTATACAATGTGGTGATTTAAATGATAATGCCTCCAAAGGCTTACATATCTGAATGGTTAGTCATCAAGGAGAGGAACTGCTTGAGAAAGATTAGAAGGACTAGGGGTTATGGCCTTTCAGAAAGTGAGTTTCTGGGGTTGGGCTTTGACTTTTCAGAAGCCCATGGCAGGACCAGTTTCTCTCTTTGCCTGAGGCCTATGGATCAAGAAGGATGTAAATCTCTTAGTTATTGCTCCAGCACCATGTCTATCTGTTTCTTGCTATGATCTTAATGGATTAACCCTTGCAAATTATAAACAGGCCCCCAAGTAAATGCTTTGTTTTATAAGATTTACTTTGGTCATGGTGTCTCTTTACAACAACAGAGCAGTAAATAAGACAGGTAAGGTAGGGTATGGGTTTTTACACACAACTTTTGTTATTTTTTTATACCAGTCCCATTAATACCTCCAGAGTTCAGTCTCCCCTATTCCTCTGTCTTCCCTCTTCATAGCACCTAGATTCTTCTATTCCCCCTCTCTAGTGCTCAGTCTAAAACACCTTCCCCCATGGTGTCCTTTGACTTTCTTCTTCTAAAGTTACTTCAAATTATACACTCCAACCTATAGACATGGAGCTAGGACCACATATAATTAAGAACAGTCCGGATTTGTCTCTCTGTCTGGGTCACTTTACTCAAGATAATATTTTCTAGCTACATCCATTATCTGAAAATTCTACAATTTATGTTTTCTTGACAGCTGAATAGCATACTGCTGTGTATATGTACTCTATTTTCACTATTCTTTCATCAACTGATGAGAAAATAAGTTGATTCCATTGACCGTGTATCCAAAGGCCTTAAACTTGACAGGTAGGTAATAATGACCCTAAACGTGATCTTCTTGTTTCCACTTCCTTCATTTTGCATTTAAAGGAATGGGCGATGTGGTGCTGTCGTCAAATTCAGTATTCTGCATGCCAGGCAGTTACTCTACTAACTGAGCTACATCACCATTCCTAAATCTGCATTCTTATATGTACTCACATTTTTCTTGGTTATGAATATTTTAAAAACAACCTGTATTAACATTCTTCCATCTAGAATCTTATCTATTTTCAATATCTAGTTCCTATATCATATTATATTCAAACAATGCAGATAAGGTTTGTCTTTCCTGAACTGCAAGCTTATTACTAATGTATGAAAACTGATCAACTCATTAAGTATGTACACATAGCAGGTCAGAAAACATCAATGAATATGTTATAAACCCTGTGTAATTAAGAAACAGTTTATATCAACCAAGAATATTGTCTCACTGAGGCCACCTTATTTCATACAGCATTTATCTCTTTGTAATACAAGGGGACTACTATTTGCTAGCTCTCAACTGTCATTTCTTTATTATTCTGACTCTATGCTGCTTCTCAGGCTTCTCATGTTCATCTCCCCTGTTACTTTTACAGAAAAAAAAAAAGTCCTCATCCACTGAATGTTTATGCCTTGCATATGATTTTACCACTGAGTACTGGAAAGATTCCTAGTGCTTTTAGCTATTTCATGGAGAATACATCTACACGCCTTGTCTTTCAGATCCAATAGTTTCTCAAATATTCCATACTTTACTTGGTTTCACAAGTGCATTCTTTAATCATGCATTTTAATTCATTATCACAACAAATGAGCCCCTTTTCTGATTTATAGTTTGAAAAACACATGTCAATATTCTTATTCAAATGTTTCTACTACTTATTTTCCCTTGAATTTCTCCCAACTTTCCATTGTTTTTTCCTTTGTTCCTTTAAGGGATTTTCACAATTCTGTAACATGCAGTGTTACTTACTAAACCCTCTTAAAATATAACCATGGCAAAATCCCTTTCTAAGGGATTGCAATTGAATAATATCTGATTAATATAAATGATTTTTCTATTTCTTTTAAATAAAATATGCTCATATGATCTAAAATTTCAAATTGCCACAGAGTTCTCTGAAAACTATCCTGGAGCCACATCTTTTCAAACATATTACAATACTTGAATAGATTTGTTAAAGAATGGTTATTTCTACTAGGTTTCTCTTTCCTTTTCTTTTTTTTTTTTTGTTGTTTTTTTTTGAGACGGGATTTCTCTGTGTAGCTTTGGTGCCTTTCCTGGAAATCACTCTGTAGCCCAGGCTGGCCTCAAACTCACAGAGATCCCTGCCTCTGCCTCCCATGTGCTGGAATTAAAGGTGTGCGCCACCACCACCCGGCTCTACTAGGTTTCTCAGAGAATGTGTGCTACATTACTTTAAAAAATAATTTTATTAGTTAGTTATGTTTTCATGATTTCCCTTTTATTTCACAACACATATGTGCATAATAGTGTCTTTTCTAAGAAACATTCTACTTGTGACCGAAATTTGGATACATGTTTTATTGCTTAAGATAATTCAAAATATGATTTTGGTATTATTTTTGTTTTTATTTCTGGTCTATTGGTAAAATAAAATAATTAATGCTATTTTAAGGGAGTTTAAATAGCCAACAGAAGACGAGGTATCTAACATGAATCTCTGACTCCCAAGAATCTATCCATAGTCGTAGACTTTATGGCATATTCAGACAACATGGCAACCAGATCTTATTCACCTTATGTTACAGAAAATTTATGCTAAAAGACATGTGTGCCTTCAAAGAGATTCGAATATGTTGCAGAAATATATACTCACACTGAGCTGTGTGTGTGTGTGTGTGTGTGTGTAGATAAATAGATGATAGATAAATAGATAATAGGTAGATAGATCCATAGATATAGAGACAGACAGAGAGATCATATGTTTGGAGAAATACGCAAGGACATGTGATGAGCTGATGATACTGAGGCTTAAGATAGATTATGTAGGTTTGAGTTATCTGAATATTTAGTGGATGTTATTGCTATAAGTATAGATAACTGTGAAGCAAATGGCATATCAAAATGCTTTATCTCATTTAATAGGTGTTTTGGATATGGTAGGAGAATTTAGTGTAAACTAAAATTTTCATCTCAAAATTTTAAGAAATTTTAGGTTATTTTATAAAAAATTGCAGAACCGATCAAAAACATTGAGGACACCTTGTGCTGGAGAGGATGTGGAGCTAGGGGAACTCTCCTCCACTGGTGATGGGAATGCAAGCTTGTACAGCCACTTTGGAAATCAATATGCACTTTCTTAGAAAATTGGGAATCAATCTCCCCCAACATCCAGCTATACCACTCTTGGGCATATACCCAAGGAATGCTCAATCATACCACAAGGGCACTTGCTAAGCTATGTTCATATCAGCATTATTTGTAATAGCCAGAACCTGGAAACAACCTAGATGCCCTTCAACCTAAGAATGGATAATGGAATACTACTCAGCAGAGAAAAAAAAATGACATCATGAGGTTTGCAGGCAAATGGATGGATCTAGAAAAAAATCCTCCTGAGTGAGGTAACCCAGACTCAGAAGGACAAACATGGTATATACCCACTAATAGGAGAATACTAGTTGTGGAACAAGGATGATTGGACTGCTACTCACAACACCAGGGAGGCTACCTGGAAAACAGGACCCCAAGAAAGACACGGGGATCGCCCAATGACAGAGAAATGGATGAGATCTACATGAACAGTCTAGGCGTGAGTGGGGGTAATGAGGGG
>CABHPQ010159470.1:13373-58598 GCA_902168405.1 Peromyscus aztecus
GGGGGAATCTATGGCTGATATGTAAAGTTGAATTATATTGTAAAATAAAATAAAATAAATTCAAAAAAATTGCAGAACCATACAATATTCTTCCTTTTTCCTTTTGTTCTACTTTCTAAGGATATTGTGGTAACTGAAACCTTTGTGTTAAGTGTTTCATATATTGCTTAACTTAAAGTTTGTTAGTGTTAAGTGTTTCATATATTGCTTAACTTAAATAGAGTTTAATATTTAAATTTGGCACAGGTACATTTTGCACAGAGATGAACCATAGTAATTAAAAACAGGACACAAAAAATATCTGCTTTATGACATTATTTAAATCATATAATTCCTTCTTGGAATTTTCACTTAATGTTTTTGGATAGTTATTGGTCATGTGCAATTAAAACTGTGGATAAGGAGAATATGTGCATTAAAGTCATACATATTTGAGTTGAACATTTCTCAGTTTCATCATGTTGCTGTAAGTTATCTGGACAAAAAAGGATGAGAACTGTTCTCTAGTGTAAGTACCAGAGTTGATTAAATAGACAGTCTCCAAATGGCTCTTTCAGTAATGCTCATTTAATGTTGCAACACAGATAATGGCAGATCCTAACTACACAACCCAAGCCAATTTGTTAGGACTTATTGAGGCTAAAACACTAGTGAATAAATTCACTCTTTGATTATATAATATGGAAATCATCAAGTCAATTGAGCTGTGACTTTACTCCAATATTAAATAACCAGATTTGATAAGGTCAGTTCCTGTATGGATTGATGTGTGTTACTAAGAAATCAATTGTAAAAGAATTATTGAGTGAGTTAATGAGTAATCAATGATGTTAGCCATGATAAAGAACCTTAGGTAGCTCTGCATGAGACTGGAAAAGTTCCAGGCACACACAATTAACATTGTACAGTTGCAGGTTAATTCGACCAAATTCTTAACTAACACTCCTGGATACCAGCTACCATTCTGTTAATCACTCAAAACATTTGATATCATGAAGAGTGTATTTGATAATTATAAAATTATTAAAATAAAGGCCAATTATAAATCTAAGCTACACACACACACACACACACACACACACACACACACACACACAAAAGACTGTACTTTCTGGACTCATTTTTAAAATGTTGAAACAACTCTGCTTCTCTTATGTGGGTCACTATTCATTATATTTACTTCAGTCCACTGCTATTTTGTCAAGAATGTCTGAAAACACTGAATTCATTTTTACATCAAAACTTTATATCTTTTCTATTGTCACAAATTTTCTACAATAATTTGATAACAATTCTAATGGAAAAAAAATAGCTTCTGAGACTTCCACAAGATTTCCTGAAGCACATGCTTCCTGCTTTTGAAGGACATTGTATATACTAACATGACTATATTTAAGAAATATTATAAAAATCAGCACATTGTTGGATTCTAAAGATAATAGTTTAACTAGATTCTGTATTTAAAGATTATATTAATGGATATAACAGGCCTAAAAGTTTTGAATCAAACTTTGCTTCAAAAAAATAAAATGTTAAAGTAGCTAAGTTAAATGTTTCTTAAAGCACCAACACATTTGAAAATATAGGAATTTTAATACCAGATATACCAGTGAGTTTCATTATAGAATAATTAAAACACTGGCAATTCAATTGTCAAAGTTAATGTAATATTACTATTTTCTCGATTAACCCAGAGGAAAACCAACCAACCAACAAACAAAAAGATCCCTTACAGAAGTCTCAGTTCTGGCCATATCATTTCAACTCAAGATTTCTTTAATTATAAATTAAAGAACTTAGTTTATTTAATTAGAAATCGTTGGTATTATTTTAATTTCATAAGTTTATGTGAATCATAAATTCCAAACAGCTGAAAGCAGTGCCATAAAGTTCAAGAATCATGAAAATTCTTTTAAAGAAATCAATGTATCGAGGCAATGAGACCTAACTAGGAACAGATATCTGCCATAGAAGCCAGTTCATCATTCACACTGATAAGCAAATCTCCCACATAATTCAGAACCTCAGTCACAGACAGCTTTGTGTATACAAAGATTGTTCCCAATAAACAAGGGAAAAGTTTGCCTTAGTTCTGTAGGAGACCTCAAGTCAGGTATTGTGGTTGATATATTGTGTACCCTAATAAACTTATCTGAGGGTCAGAGAACAGAACAGTCACTAGACTTAGAGGCCAGAAAATGGTGGCACACAGGCTCTTCAAGGATAGGACTAATCCTATCACTTGGGAGGCAGAGATCCATCCGGATTTCTGTGAGTTCAAGGCCACACTGGAAACAGCCAGGCATGGTGTCACACACCTTTAATCCCAGGAAGTGATGGCAGGAAGCAGAAAGTTATATAAAGCATGAAGACTAGGAATTAGAGGCTTTTAAGCTTTTAGGCTTTTTAGCAGCAGATCCATTCCAGTGAGGACTCAGAGACTTTCAGTCTGAGGAAACAAGATCAGCTAAGGAGTTGGAGAGGTGAGGTTAGCTGTGACTTGTTCTGTCTCTGATCTTTCAGAAATTACCCCAATATCTGGGTTTGGGTTTTTGATTAATAAGACCATTTAGCAATTCATCTTACAAGGTATTCCGGCATAAAACTAAGCTAAGTCACAGACATTCTTTGCATTCAAAAGGACACACTGACTTTGGTTCAATTACTGAGATAAGCAGTCCTACTCACATAGGGTGAAGATTGATGCATATGTAATTTATGTACAAAGACAGAACACATCATCCCATTAATGAAGACATACCGACAGAGAACATAGTCCTGTCTATTCATATTATTGCTTGTGTTTATTTCATTATTCACAATTTGGGGCTTTATTGTTAAGTTATTGTGTTTCAACATGGTTCTCACTAGAAAAAAATCTTTATGAATTCGCTTCCCTCTCTATACCTACAACATTGTCTTTGTAGTTACAATGGCTTATGATTTCTCAAACTTCTAAGCATACTTTTGTTTCTGGTTCTGATTTCACTTCCTGTTCTCCATTCTTACATTCCATCTTCACTTTACTACTTAAATACTGGTACGTTCAGGATTTATGGTACATTATCTACAACTAGTATCTTAGTTCGATTTTCCTGAACCTTATCTATGATCCTCCTCAGAAAATACATAATTTTATTATGTTTATTATTAATTATTATTTTTTATTATTATCTTTAATATAATTATTAATATCAACATTATGACTGTTGCTAAAACTTTGTATATTTTACTACACTTACCTTACCTGCTAAACAAATATCAGGAAAACTAAACCAAATAAATCAATTCACCAGAAAGAATATTCTAAATAAAATATAAAAATTAAAAGTAAGAAAAAAATAGTTTGTGTAAAAATTTTAGATAATAGATATCCAACCATATGCACAAAATGCCACAATAAAACAAAAGAATATGAAAATAATGTGCAATCATATACAAACTCATAATTCCTCTCTAATAAAATATGGGCTGGAGAGTTGACTCGGTGGTTAGGAGCACTTACTGCTCTTCCAGAGGTCCTGATTTCGATTCCCAGCAACTACATGGTGGCTCACAACCATCGCTGGTGCCCTCTTCTGGCCTGAAAGGACATGTGCAGGCAGAACACTGCATACATTAAAAAAAAAGAGAAGAAAAGAATATATGTTATGGTTGAAAATGATTACAGAATACTTAAAAAGAGATCTTAACCTGCAGACATAAGATTTCTGAGTGCCACTTGTGTCAAGAAAAAGCAGCCATTTTGAGGAATCTAACAATTAGATGAATAGAATAAGAATATCATATTGGAAGATTAAATTGTATGAATGGAGAATATCATGACAGTATTACTTCCAGATAGACATAAAGAAAAACAGATATTATGACTCTAAATTCCCAAGAACTCAGAGACATATTTAAGCAACCAAATCTAAGACTATATATGAAATATAAATAATTGAAATAAACCCTAAAGTTAGACAATTACCTGAAAAATAAAGTAACATTTCTCATATTTATAGAAAAAACTGGAAAACTCAAGCATAATGCATTCAAAAACTCAAATATACATGGGCCGGCCAGACCACTATACTCCTTTCTTTCCATTCTAATGTTAATAGGGAAAGAAGAAGAACATCTACCATATTGAAAAAAAAAAAAAAACAGAAAAAAAGAACTATGAAACCTCTTTCAAGCATAACTTTAAATGTTAATGCTCTTTACTTATCAATTAAAAACTGTAAACAAATAAGATCTCACACACACACACAAAGATCTATTTTCTCTCAGAAATATACCTAACTGGTAATGACTAACAGAAACATATTTGAAATATTTAAATTATCCTACTTATTAAATAAAATTGGGAAAAAGTGGACACCAATTATCATAGCTCATAAAATTAATTTCTAATCAAAACTAGTCAGAATATATATAGATGCTATTACACATCATAAATGGAAAAATTCACCAATAAGAAGCAACACATACTCCATATTGTAGAGCTCCTAACTTCCTGCAAAAAGCACTGAAAACTCCATAGTCTTGGTCAACGATAGTGGATGATGCCAATTCCCATTTCTAATTTTTAACTGGGTACTCCAATTGGAATGATCAGCAAAGAAACTAATCATAAAAAACTCATTAGATTTAATGGTTATCTGTAATATATTCTATCAAGAAGTTAGGACATATACATTCTTCTAAGTGGCTCATGAAAACTTTCCTAAAACTGGTCAAATAATGAACCAAAAATGATTAACATATATAAAAAGCTGAAATAATTCCCTGAATCTTAAAGACATGAAAGCAGTAAAGTGAAAAAAGTAAATTCAACAGAAAACACAAACTACACAAATACAGGAAAACTAAAGAATTCACTTTTGAATGAACAGTGGTGTCACTGATGGAAACAAGAGACATTTCAAAGATACTAGATTCTAAAGGAAGTGATAAGTAACTCTGGAATGTAGATAAAGTTTATTATAAGTAGAAAGCTCCTAACTGGAAGTTCTTATTTTTAAAAACATCCAGAGAGACCTCAATTAACTTAGCAATTCACCTTAAGTCTCTAGACAAGCAAAGGGAAATCAAAAAAGTGTTTTGGAGAGCAAGAACTATGGAAGATGGGGAAATTTATAAAGGCAGACTCAGAGAATAATATATAGGATCAATCAAATGAAGAACTGACTCTTTGAAAACAAAAAATACTGAAATGAATTTAACCAAATTGATCAATCAAATAAAGAAATAAATAAATTAATAAAATTAGAGGTAAAATTAGCCAGTTATCATCACACAGTACAATGAAATCCACAGGACATTAAAGAATATTTCAAAAACTTATATTGCCCAATCATGGAAAACTTTAATAAGTGAACAAATTCATAAACACAAATGACCCACCAAAATTAATCTAGGAAGATAAAAATTAAATAAATACATACTGAGCAGTATGACAAAAGTGGTAGCTGATGATTCCCCACAAATTAAAACTCAGACCTGGATAGACTCACTGCTCCATTTTACCAAACATTTTAAAAAGACTTAAAAGCCAAATTTCAGTAATTTACAAACTCATTCTTTGAATCCATCATTACACCAATGAAAAGGCAGATAAGACATAGCAAACAGAGAAAATTTACAGACCAGTTTCTCTGATGACAACAGAGCTAAAAGTATTAAAATAATTCTGGCAAACTATATTCAGTTGCATATTGATAAGATTGTGGTGGTATTGTGTCCCCAAATATACTGTGCACCCTAATAAACTTATCTGGGGTCAAATAACAGAACAACCACTAGATAGACATAGAGGCCAGAAAATGGTGGCACACATATCTTTAATCCTAGCATTCCAGATGCAGAGATCCATATGGATCTCTGTGAGTCAGGGCCACACTGGAAACAATCAAGCATGGTGACACACACCTTTAATCCCAGAAAGTGATGGCAGGAAGCAGAAAGGTATATAAGGCGTGAGGACCAGGACCTACAGTCTTGTTAAGCTTTTAGGCTTTCAGCAGCAGTTTAGCTGAGATCCATTTGGATAAGGACACAGAGGTTTCTAGTTTGAGGAAACAAGATCAGCTGAGAAATTGGCGAGGTGAAATTGGCTGTGGCTTGTTCTGTTTCTCTGATCATTCAGCATTCACTCCAATACCTGGCTCTGGGTTTGTTTTTATTAATAAGACCTTTTAGAAATTCGTGCTATATAAGATTATAAAGAATAATTTGATTTTGTCCAAGTGATGTGAGATTGGATTGATATATAAAAAATCAGTGAATTTAATATTTCATATTAATTGACTTGAGGACAGAAATAACATGATGATTTCAAGGAACCAATAAGATAAGACCTTTGAAACCTTTCAAGACTATGTTATTGCAAAACTTATGAAGATTCTCTGCACATAATGAATACAATATGAAGATACTAGTGGTTTTATAAACAACATATCAACCAACATTCTACAAAATTAGGAAAATCTCAAAACATTTTTTTTCAAAATTCATAATAATTCAAAGATATCATTGTCTCTACTGTTGTTCAATACTGTGCTCTAAGACTTAGCTATATAGAAGAAAATACAAATGAATGTACATATAAACATATGTAGTTATTCTTATTTTCCAATTGCATGTTTATAAACATAAAAAATGCAATGTAATAGAGTCAAGACCTGTAATTGAGCAGGAAAAGAACTGTAGAATTTCACAGAAGTCTCTGTGCAAGGAAACTCTCTTTGTAGATGCAATTTGGAATTGTTAGCTTCCTAAGGTATTAAGTGTAATGGTAAAATGAAAATTATACTAAAATAAAAACATGATGTATGACATAAAAAAGTTTTCACAAAATAGGTTGAAAATGTCCCTTCAATTAAATTACTTCTTAAAGCCATATGATTTATTTCATTTATTTTAGATATATTATGCTTATCTAAACCAAACATATTAACAGAAAAAATTGAAACAGCTATAAATACAGAAAACTTTTGATGATTCTGCTTTCATTGAGCAAAATTTTATATTTTTCAATAAAATATTCAGAATGAGACATGCATAATCCATTATAAAAGTAATAAACTTTACAGTTTTTGTCAGCAGACAAGTAGTACAGTTACTACATTGTAAAGCAGACATATTAATGTTTTAAATTTATGTTCTAAAGCAGACATATACTTTATAATTTCCTTCAATAATTGTTACAGAACTCCTTTTCTACACACTGTGCTAACAGTTCTTCACTGTTACTGTAACATTCCTGTGCTTGAATGATGTGTTCTCCAAAATCAGCTCATATCCAGTGAACACTTGAAAGACCAGCTATTTATATACCAACAATAATTTCTGAATAAGGAAATACTTTCTTTTATTTATGAACAATACTTGAGAGATGGAAGAAATTTTACAACTATAACATGGAACACAGCATTATTGGTAACAATACAAGAGTCTCTGTATATTCATGAAGTTTACAGGATAATACATTAGCACTATAGTATAACTTAAAGTGAACAAATGTGTACAGTAAAATAAAAAAAAATCTCTTTCTTGGTAATGATTCATTAAATCCTCATCCATGCTAGGGCTTGTTACACAAATGAAACTATAATTTAGAAAAAAAATTAAAAATTTCAGACTACATAAAATTAAGATAAAGAAATTCAAACAAATACCTGAATATTGCAAGTAGATAAGAATTCTTCCTTAAAATATTCATGAGTTTTATAATAATAGCCTTAAAATTTGATTTTTGTTTTGACAAAAATTTTACTTTGACTAAATAAAGTTTCATTCTGTCTCTGTCTTTAATAGATAGTTTATAAAATAATATGAATTTCTTCTAAATTTCTTATAAAATTTTAGGATATTCATTTAACAAAATCCATTTTCTATTGGAAATGTAGATGAATAAATGCTCATTTTCATTTATTCCAATTTTTCTATTTTTGATTCAATGATTGAAAGAAATAAAAAGTGAAGAAAAATTTAATGCAATACAATGGATCCTTTTTCTTCTACTGAAAAATAACTACCTATCATCTGGACTACTTTTCAGACAAAAGGTATTTCTTATTTTAATCATATATCTTAATAAAAGAACTGTTCATTCACAGTCATCTCTATCTCTTTATATGTAAACAATGTCTTGCTAACACAAGTCACATTTCTTTAGCATAGAACTTTCTGGATGTAAACAAGAGAGAGAACTAGAATTTCTCACATAATTAGTTTAGTTACTATGAATATTCTAAGAAATCTTTAGTATATTGAGTATAAGAGCACTTGAAATTCAATTATTTGGAAATGAATCATCCTTATTTAGAGACTGACATTCACAAATAAAAAGTAATAATTTTTTCATGTCTGTATGAATTTTTGTACACATAAATAAAAGGAAGAAAATAAACCAGGAATTAAAATGTTGTATTGTCTTATAACTCTGTTTGTCATTTTTTACCAGAGTATTGTAATCACATATTATGAACACTAACTCAAGAGAAAATGTCAGAAAAGCTGCCTTTCACAATAGACCATTTAAAACAGTGCATACTGTCATACAAATGGGTTTCATTAAAGCTTCTTCAGTGTGCTTGATGAGCTACATTGATGGTTTTTAAATAAGAAAGAATAATAAATACAAGTGAGTTGCATAATTAAAAATAAAATGACATATGAATAAACAGAGTAGTGATCTTATGAGGGAATATCATAAAAGTGTCAGACCTCTACTAATGATGATTAGACACAGTCTCAGTTGTGTGGGAGTTCTTTGATGATTACTTGATAATCCTTTTGACAGCAAACCATTAAGCAAATATATTAAAGAAATATATAATTTCTGAGGTTAATTGCTCCCAAGATTTTATTTGATCATACTTTACATGAAATATCATACTAATTCCATCATGATAGTAAGTTTATATGTCAGCTGTGGCTCATATCCTATACAAAGAAAATTACTGTACATGGCATTGGCTTTAAACATTCCACTTATTTATAATATCATGATATCTCTCTGTTACTAAGATAAACCAGTGAGTTTGTTATAAGGATCATGTCTACATTATGAATTGTTCTGTGTGGTTTTGTTTCACATGTATTTGTTGAAATTATCTTAACATATCAATTGAGGGACTCCAAGTCCCTAGACCACTGAATTGTACACTGTTACACCAACAGTTAAAGGCTAAATGCCTGTCAAAAGAATCAACTGAATAACACATTTTTAATTTTAATACAGGTATAGATAAATTTAAAAAAATATGCTATATCTTAGATATTGTGAAGGTGGACATAGCAGGTAGAATTTTTTGCTGAAGGAACAACACTTGTTTGTATGTTGGATGCCACAGATGTGCACACACACATACACACACAAAAAAAAAAACAGTAAAAGAAAAAAATAGACAAGTGAAACAAGATTGAAATTCCAATTATGATCTTTACTACAAACTTGCTATTTGCCCCCTTGAGAAATTAAATTAATCTCTCAGGACATTCACAGTTACACCTACAATGAATACTAAAGAATGAACAGCACCTTGTCCTCATGAGCATTGATCCAGTTTCCAATAGAAAAGCTTGTATAGCCTAGCATGGGGTAAAGTCACATAGATAGTTTTGTTTAAATATAAATGGGACATTTGAGCTTTGAGATAGAAATACAGCTTAGGTAATTACAGATAATCTTAAATATAGTTCTAAATTGAAAGAAAGCAGAAAATAATTCAAAAGAGCAGAATTTAGGACAAGTTTTAATGTAAGACAGAGACAAGAACTAACCAATAACAACCAGGACCAATCTATGTTGCTCATTATGTAATATACAAGGTATTTATCTTTGCTTAGAATTGTATAATGAATTTCAATAATAGTTTTCCAAGGAGGACAGAATCTCACGTTGTAGCTCCGGCTTGTATGAACTCAGTTTGTAGATTAAGCTGGCTTTGAATTTACAGAGACCTTCTTGTCTCTGCAGTAATATTTTAAAATAAGTTTTGTTAATTAGAATATGAAATGAAGCACAATTTTTAAAAGTAAACTTTCTTTTTATTCCTAATAAAAACAGTCTCAGAGTATTATGTGTCCATTCAATATGCATTTTATTGTTTGAAAATTACATAGTTGTCTAATTTTAGGTTTTGAAATTCTTTAAAACTGCCCTAAAATAATTGATATTAAAATATTAATACCTAGACATTGTTCTTAGTGAGATTTTCAAAACAAACTTACTGCAAGGATATTGAAACAGGGGAATATATTTACATAATTAAACTTCTAGTTAAATTTTCTCAAAGACAAATCAGTTGAGACAAAAAATCAAAACACTTTTACCTGAGACAACTGTCAGAAGAAATGATGATTTCAAAATGTGGAAAAGTCCTAAACACAAACACCTCTGGAAAACATACAACTACAATAATAAAGTCTCCATGCTTACTACGGGTACATTTTATAGTGCATTAAGTTTTCTTTTAAATTTTGAAAGTATTCTTCATAGATGAACCAAGTTAAAAATGGAATCAAATCGCCGGGCATTGGTGGCGCACGCCTTTAATACCAGCACTCGGGAGGCAGAGCCAGGCAGATCTCTGTGAGTTCAAAGCCAGTCTGGGCTACCAAGTGAGCTCCAGGAAAGGCGCAAAACTACACAGAGAAACCCTATCTCGAAAAAACCAAAAAAAAAAAAAAATGGAATCAAATCAAAAGGATACAGATGTAAGGTAGTGATAATTATCAACAACATACAATAATTTGAACATTCGTGAAAATATTTTCAATGAACTATCATCTGTTGGAAAAAAGCGATGATGAGCCTAAGATGATATTAACAAGCCAATGAATAAAGTAATATAAAATTTGTTTTACTCAATTTCATAATAAGGATCTTTTTTTAATAGAAATATGTAATATCCTAGTGAAGATATTCAATTATCATTTGCTGCCCAAGTGAATTAAGTGAAATTAGTCAACAATAAAGGAAACCAGAATTATATTCTACCTATCATTCACTAACTGAGGACCACAGCATTATGTCTGTCTGTTCTTGACGTATATGCAGTATAATTCCTGGTATGTGAATACATTGGGAAATGTAAAATTAAGGAATGTCCTGGAAATATGCTGCAATGTAATTTTAAAATTTATGCAAATCATAAATTCAACAGTGGATTGCAAAAGTACTCTGGACTAGTCTATGAGAACAGAAAACAAAATGAAGCATAACTAGTTTGGTCTCAAAATAACACATTTAGATCAACTGGAAAACTTCTCATTAATATAAGTATTATATGTAGTAATGAGGCAGCAATGATAATTCAATGCTTTTTAAAAATAATATTCCTGCCTGTTCCTCATAATATCTTGGTATAAAACACAATTGAAGCCTTCTGGATGAAAGGACAATATTTTGAAAATTTCTTCAAAAATATTTAGATATGTTTTTGCAACAAGGACTTGCCTCTCTGCCCATACTCAGGACGATGAGGAAGAAGAATCTAGAGTTTGAAGTCACTCCGGGCTGAGCACAAAGATAAATGGAAGTACATAGTTGATTTTTGTTTTGTTTTATTTCCTTGAGAGACAGCAAGCCTCCAATGAATCCATGTTTCCTGCTTTAGTATCAGAGTATAAATTAGCTCTTATTCTCTGAGTTAACTTTAGAATAAAAGTTCTATAATTCTAAAGAATTTAGAGTTCTTTAATTATAAAGAATTTAGTCCCCTTTTGTATATTAAATGTATATTTAGAGTAATTGGACTCATTTTAATACTTAACATTTCCACAACTTTTCATATGAGTTGAAAACATTAAAGGATGATTTATATAATATTTTTGTTCATCTAACAATCTATTTATCAGGTGGCATGACGGTTTAGCAGTACAAAGTGCTTGCTGCCAAGCCTGAAGACCTGGGTTAAATCATTGGAAGAGACAAGATGTCAAGCAAGATTCTCTTAACCTGTCATGTGACCAAAACAAGTGCATTGTGGTACATATATACCCCCCTATTGCATGTGCACAAAATTAAAAAAAATAGAATAATTCATTGATCATGTGATATTATAATAGCAGTCAAATTTTGTCAAATTTATTAGAATGTAAATTATTATCTAATCTAATTATATGATAATTACAATTTCATTGGCAACCTAATAACAACTTGTTAAATAATTTGAAAATGTGAATTTCAAGTATTTGCAAAATACATGTTTGTTCAGAATTTAAATCTTTCAATGAAATAGTTTTAAACAAAATGCAAATACTTCTACAATGTACCACTTTAGTTTTTCAGTTTTATTTTACCAGACCATATACATCCTTAGATAATTTTTAAAAACCAAGATACATATAAGTCCTGTAGAGAGAGATATCTTGATAGGGGAAGACATTATGGGATAAAGGAGAAACCTGGTGCTAGAGAAGTTCCCAGGGATCCACAAGGACGAACCCAGATTAGACTACTAGTGACAGTGGTGAGGGTAACTGAACTGGTATACTCTGTTAATCAGATTGGTGAATACCCTAACTGTCGTCATAGAGCCTTCATCCAGTAACTGATGCAGAGATCCACAACCATGCACCAGGTTGAGCTCTGGAAGTTCAGTCTAAAAGAGGGAAAAGGGATTATATGAGCAAGGAGGTGGCCGGTCAAGATCATGATGGGGAAATCTACAGAGACAATTAAACCAAGCTCAAAGGAATTCACGAAATTTAGACTGATAGCTGTGGAACCTGTATGGGACTGAACTAGACCCTTTGCATATGATAGACAATTGTGTATCTGGGTCAGTTTGAGGGGCCCCTGGCAGTGTGATCAGGATCTATCCCTGGTGCATGAGCTTGCTTTCTGGAATCCATTAATTATGGTCGGTGGGACACCTTGCTCTCCCCTGATGAAGCAGGGGAGGGGCTTGGTCCTGCCTCAACTGAATGTACCAGGTTTAGCTGTTCCCCCACAGGAGAACTTACCCTGTTGGAGGAGGGGATGAGGGGTGAGGTGGGGGAGAAGAAGGTGTGGGGGGGAAGGGAGCAGTGGAGAGATGAGAGATAGTTCTATGTTTGGTATGTAAAATGAATAAAAAAAATTGGAATAATTTACTTTTAAATGTCACAACTTTCTAGTTTTGAATCAAATATTTTATGTAAAATCTGTGCATATGAAGGATGCATTTGTTAATATTTTCAACATGCAATTGGAAATTCTTGTCAGAGAATAGGCACAAAGCTTCAGAAGATGCGAAAACAGTTTTGCCCAAGCGTTGAAGATGCATAAGCTTATGTTAAGAAGATAAAGTGCATGCATGGACTCATTAACAGAGCAGAGCAGACAAAAAGGAAGACACAGCGAGGAGCAAAATTCAAGAGAAACTAACATCCTTTTTACATGATAAAGTTGCCTTGGGATTGTCAAGCACATTATGAGAAGGATGACAAAGTCTCACTCTGAATTAAGCACCAGTATTTAAAAACCTAAAGTAGTAGGATGGAATTGCCAGTTTTTTGTGATGTGTATGTAGAAAATAAACTTATAGATGTAAAATCTGAACAAGCATTGTACATGCACATGAGCAGATATTAAATAAGTCTTAAGCGCATGAGTACCCACACTGGATCTGAACAAGCATTGTACATGCACATGAGCAGATATTAAATAAGTCTTAAGTGCATGAGCACCCACACTGGATCTGACAAAGGACAATCAATATAATAACGTGGATGAGATGGGCAGGCTCAAGAAGCATCAACCTTGTACAAAGAAATACAGATCGCTAAAGAATGCCGAGAACGGGACAAATCATCTTCCCAATAAGAGCACGCCAATAGTTTTTAATACCAAGTGATAAGCTCTTAATATTAATTGCAAGCCAAAATAGAGATACACATAGGGATATTTTTTAAAAAAAAAAAATAAATAAGTAAATAAGTAAGTAAGTAAATAAATAAATAAACAAAGAGAAAGAAAGAGCCATGCAAGTTTCATTGTACAGACTAAGATTATATATATATGTGTAACATATTATATACTACATATCATTATATATTATATTTTATATAAAAAATTTAAGGTGAAAACAATAAGTCTGAAAGAGTATAGAAGCATATGGGAGAGTTTGGAGAAAGCAAAGAGAAGGAAGAAAAGATAATTATAATTTCAAAAATACAATAATTAAAATTATTTTCAAAATAATTTGAATAAATTCATATTTTCATTTTGATATTACAATTATATTGGATTTAAGTAATGGTTTTACATAACTAAACTAGATTAATTGTTCTCCTAATGCGTATAATCATGCAATATTTTATGTTTGTGTATGTGCTTGTGTGTGTATGTGTGCGTGTATATGCAGATGTGCATGCCAATGCAAACACAGAATCTAGAGTAGGAGACTACGCTTCCTGCTGTATTACTCTGTCTTATTCCTTGAGATAGAGTCACTCATTCAAGCAGAAACTCGGTTTTGGCTAGGCTGGATGACCTATTAGCTCCCGGCTCTGCCTTGTCAGCTCAGTGATTACCAATATAACTGGTTACATTTTGCCTTCTTGTGGATACTGGGAAATCAAAATTGAGTGCTTAAGCTTTCAAAGAAACTTCATTTACCTTCTGAGTCATGTCCCAAGCCCTAAAGCTCCTCATACAAATGCATGGGTACTATATTTTTATTGTATTTAAAGGTAAAACACATATAATAATGATTTCTGTGACTTCAGTATTTATGGTATTATCATTCCACAATCATACATTTGCTGTTATTTATTTAACTTCATCAACACTTTCACTCGAGAAAGAGTGCTTACATGTTGTAACACCTGTGTATTTTCACTTAAAAAGATTTAGATTAAATTACATTAAAACAAAACAGTCCAAACAACAATTTATCTATGAAAGCTTGTGAATCTAAATAATTATAATATCTGACATTTCTTCTCAGGAAAAAAATTCAGACTCAGGCCTTATCTTTCACATGATTGCAGCAAAAGTTCTAATCATTTTCATAAAATATTTACAATTATTCGTTTAATGGCATTTACTGAATTTTCCATATTTTAAACCATCAGATTAAGTTATAGAATAAATATAATATCTAGACATCTATAACATACCTTATAACTTTTGAATTTCCCAGTTTACCTCAAAATGGATTTTCAATTGTCCGTGAAGAGTTAAAGACATAAAATCATTTTTAATCTTAACTGAACTTCCTTAGTTTAATAACAATAAAATTATTCTAGTTCTGTATCTTTTAGAAGTAATTACATCTTCCTACTTCCCCAATGTTACCTATTAGTATTTCAACCGTGGCTTGGGGACTAAAAGTCTCACTGGAATGACCCACAGCAAAGACACTTGGTAGACTTGTAGATTTGACTTACTGCAGCATAACAAAGGGTAGACAGGCTTCTCTGTATGAAAGGAGCATTGATTCCTCCTTCTTCCCTTGTTTACTTGTGTACCCTTTATCTTTCACATATGTTTATACAGAAAAAGCAAGCCTTACCCTGGGGATGCTGATCTGGAAGATGTGAGATATTCACTGCATTCATAGACTGGCAGCATGCAGGGATAGACATAAAGTCAATTCAAGACCTTTCAGAGGGAAGGCTCATTCAGTAAATATTTACCGAATAGCTATTGTATACCATTAACTGTTCGAGGCTTTAGGGGTTCAAAGATCAGACCTCAAAGAGCTCAGTGCAGAGTACCAGGGACAGGTAAATAGATTGTGTCTACTGATAAGATCATCACTGCACTGTTTTCCAGTTCCGAATGCAAACAGCTTCCATCTCCCCTTAAATATCCTTGAGGAAACAGAAGAGACTGAGTTTGGGAAATGCACTGAATGCTTGCTATTGCCCAGGGAAATTTGTTTGTTTGTTTGCTTTTTGTCCATATCCATTATAGATAAGATAGAATTTAAAATACAGTCTTGATTACTCACTGCCTACCCTATGCTTAACCAGAACAGGCAGAGCATATCAAGAGAGGTTTGATGTAATAGACTTCACTTGTTATCTATATGTAAATCCAGAGACTACAATGATTAAAACAAACAAATAAGAAAACCACTTCCTTCTCGAGAGAGATATAGACAAGAAGAAAAATAAAACAAAACAGCAGGATCTCTTCCTAAATTTAGAGACAAAAAATGCTATCAACCAGCAAGAGATAAAATTACAAAAGCATTTGCAGGTAGCAGTCTTCCATGTAAAAACAAAAATTAAATACAAAACAAGACAAAACAAAATAAAGCAAAACAAAACAAAAATACTAGAAACATTATGAACTCAGAGACTGTCAACCTACACATGACCTGCACAGGGCTAAGCTAGAAGGGAAGTGGACAACATGCCCTCATCCCTAAGCCAGAAGGTGTTCCTAAATGGTAACCAATTGCAAAGGAAAACTTCATTATCTCCAACAGAATCTCAGTGGGTATACAAACCACTCTTCAGGGTAGGCCACATGCCAAGCACTAGATGGCCAATAAATCACAAACTTAATGACATTTTTTGGAAGATCTTTTTTTTTTTCCTTTTAGCTAACAAGTTTTCTGTGCATATGTAATAGTTTCCATTTCTGTGATTTTTATGGGATTTCTATGTCTATGAATGTGTGTGGCCCTGTCTCTGTAGGTGTTTATTGTGTTTTCTTCGGCTCCTTTTCTTCTGTTTGTTTGTTTGTTTCCTATCCATGTTTGTCTGTTTTATTTTATCTTATTAGTATTTTTAGATGCCCACCTCATTACTAATATGACAGATAGAGTGTATTTGGGAGGGAAAGTATGGATGGAGAAACTGGGAGTGGTTGTGGGAGGGGAAGCCATTATCAGAATACCTAGCATGAAAATTTATCTATCTTCAAAAAAAAAATGGAAATATCTTAAAAAGGTAATTCCTACCTACAATACATATAAAAATAGTTGATTTGAAGATATGGCTTAGGTTTTGAATACAAACTACTGTAGCAGAGGACCAGAGCTCAGTTCCCAGCACCTACGCCCGGCAAACCCCAAATCTCCTATAACTCTAGCACACACATGCACACATACATACACACATACACACACTCACTAAATTTTTTAATCCCTACATATGTGTGCTTCATTTGGAAAACCCAAATAGGTTAGCAAATTGATAAATGACTTTAGAGAAGGGAGACTTTCTATAGAGGGAGAAAGGATGTAATAAAATGAAGACTATAAAGGGAAATATAGAACAGGCCAAGTTAAATGGGATGATGTTAGGAGCCCACTGTAGAGAAAGAAGAAAAGAGAGGTCTAACTAACTCTAAATATCTTTTGAAAAATATATTATGGACATCTAACACACTATGGAATCTTCCTAAAATACGCACATACACATGTCTGAAAAGATTTTGAAATGATTCTCTACGTAACTGGGATAATGCCTCTACTAGATGTAACAATTTAGAAAACAAACAGCTTACAATGCTAGATGTGCTACCACTTTTGGCATCGTTGGACAGCACGGCCCCGCAAATCCTCCAACATTATAGTTTACTAATTTTCCATGGTTACTTGAGCACTTAAGACCCACTTAACAAGATGGAAATCATGTTTAGTGCTGGAAACCTAGCCAACTACTGAGAGCTTCTGAAGTTATGGTCATGGATTTTGGAGGAAAACCAACAGCCACTGCTTTACAAATCCAGCATAATCTCTGAACATTCTAAATATATGTCCATTGTAAGACAGACTTCTAAACAGTCTTATTAATAAAAATCCGGGGCAGGATTTTGGGGTAAATTCTGAAAGATCAGAGGAATAGAACAAGACAAAGCCAGCCTCACCTTACCAACCCTCAGGTTCCAAAGAGACCTACTTCCTGTATACTCATGACTAAATTCCTTTTTGTTCTGCTAAATCATTTCCTCTCTCTGCTCAGCTACATCACTTCCTCTTCCTGCCCAGCTCTGTCACTTCCTGTCTGTCTGTACAGACCTCCAGACCTTTATGGTTAACTAGAGTTGGAATTTAAGGGATGTGCCACCATGCCTGGCTCTGCTCCCAGTGAACTCACAGAGAGATCCACACAGATTCCTTCCTCCTGAGTGATAGGATTAAAGGCATGTGCTACCATTGCTTGACTTCTATGTCTAGTATATTGGCTGGCTTTTTCTTCTGATCCTCAGATAACATTTATTGGGAGACACAGATAAAATATCACCACAGTCTATATACCCACAGATAAATGTCATCCTTACCCATCATCAGAGAAAGTTCTCCTTGTAGCAGATGGTCACCATTACAAATAGGAAACAACAACCACAAGAAAAACACTGTCATTCAAAATGTGTAGAACTCAGTCCCATTGGATGTATCTTTAAAATAACCCCCAAACCTAAGGCTCAGGGAACATTCTAGAAGAGGAGACAGGAAAATTTATATAAAATATATTATTCATTATTCATAAGTATAATGGGAATTATTAACCAAAAACTTAATTTAGCAACCGTGATATTAATTTAAAAAATATTTCCAGAAGGTAAAAAAAAAATCATGCATTCTTTGTGTGGGATGTTGATTATTAAGTCAACCCATTTATACGTTTTTCAGTTGTATTAATGCTACTGTGGAGTGAAAGGCCAGTCACACCACCAATGAGAAGGAAAGTGTTATGGCATTTACTCAGGTAGGAATAGAACACTACGGCTCATTTTTGCAATTGCTAATATACAGTCAACTCCATATTTTTAAGATATCAATTTCATTGAGATGGACTGTCATTTCTAGCTATGCAAATATTCTGAACCATTAGTCCAGAAAAAGAATAGAAAAGTTCATAAATATGGTATTATTATTTATGACTATCACAGAAATTAAATCATTCACTTCTCCTAAAATTTAGAAACACATAATGAAAATATCACTGCCACTGATATTTTGGCAATAAGGTAAATTACCCTCAAGATATTTACCAAAAATGTGTTGGCTTTTGGTGTCCATGAATAAGAAAAGAGGGATCACCATAACATTGTTTCAGATTTTCACCTAATAAATAAGAAACAATATTTATTAAGAAAAAAAGGCCTAGGGTCCATTCATCCATTCTAATTTCTTTCACTGTCTGTTCCTATGTGCACTTTATGTATAAAACATTATCAATGGGCACATCTCCAGCTGACACAGTTGAGTATAGAGAGAAAAAATAAAATGAGTGGAAACAGCTAGAGAGTGAAGTGCTTGCTTGAGGCGTTTCTGATAGCGTAGACAGTAATAAATTAGGATAATACTAACAAAATTGAAACTTCTTTTTTGGACTCCAGCTGATTTGTGGCAATAAAAGACTTTAAAAGCACCATACAACAAAGACTCTTCAAAGAAATAGAGGGAACACACAAACTAATAAGTGGATAATACATACAAAAGGGCTGGCCTGGGAAGGATCCAGCTTCAAGGGTATCCCTGATAAACTCAGTGAAAGCTGAATCTCAAAGGAAAGCTAAGTAGTTGTGAATGAGGGAGGAGTGAGTGTCTTTTTCTAAAAGAGTACTAAAGATGAAGCAGGAAGCTTCTCCTGTGCTCCTTACCCAGCTAGGGCTCCCCTACCTACTTCCATATCAGTTGCATTAAATAAACCCAATATAGGCCATTGAGCATTCTCACAGTTCTCTTATTACAAGCAAACAAAGATAACTGATTTTGGATTTGAGTCAATGATCAAACAGAAGGCTGTCAAGATTTAGCACGCTTTTTCATATTCTCCCACATGATTCATTACAACAGTCAGTTGTGACACTACCTTCAAATTTCTACTTATTAAAGTTTCTAGGCATTTTAGATCTCATCACTAAAATATATATTCCTTTTCACCTGACAGTGTCTTTATCTAGAAAAACAAATAAACAAAAAAAATCATCCACTTCCCTATTTTCCTAAAACTACATGGCCATATGAACTCACTAGATTTTTACTTTCAATTCCTACATTAAATTTTGACATTTAACTGAATGCATTCTCTGCTCTGTCTTCAACTGGCCACCTCTGTAAGTTTTTTATTATTTATTTTATTGAAATTATTATTACATCAATACCTCCTTGCCTTTCCTTCCTCCAACCCTCCCACATACTCCTTCTTCTCTTCCAAATCCAAGGACTCTTTGTTTATTTATTTGTTACCAGCATATAGGTGCACATATATAGTCCCAAATACAACTGACTTCTGAACCATTAGTGTTAAAATAATCTACTTTGTGTGTTACTATAACATCTTGGTCTGTGGCAAGAAACTTAAAGAGCACTCCAGAAGAATTGGCTTGAACTTCTAAAGGAAGCATACCCATTCCAATTCACAGAATTCAGGAAACATACTCTTTCTTTCTATAATCATCTGCTTGCATTGCTTTGATCCAGTCATCCTGGTTGTTTCTCCTGTCTATCCTTACCAAGTTACTCTTGTGAAACTTCTTACACATTATCATCCCCCAAACTTCTTATACATCTATTGCATTGAGGGTGGGGAGGAAGAAGGAGGTCTCACCTCAAAGCCTCATGGTGTCTTTCTTTGTAACTTCCTTTATTTGAAAAAACCTGACCTTACCCTTGTAATTCATGGATCCAAAAGACAATGATAGTCATAATGTCAAAGTTAGACAGCATGAGGCTCCTATGGTAATGACATTCTCAGAGTTCAGAAGGCTTTTTTTCCCTTTAAAAAGCATTAGTACAAATTTAGAGAACCATAGGGAACAGAGACAGACCCAAAATACCCAAATTTGAACTATGAGTCCTTATCATTAGAAGATGTCCACCAGGATGTACTTTGTGACATGGCCTGACTCAGATCGGTTGGTAGAAGATTACAAAATTGATATAGTGACTAACCTTGTACAAATACAGCTTTTATGAACATAGATTATCAGTATTGTTTTTTGCTCTTACGTTTTATATGACAGCAAACTGAAGTCAATCTTCATTGACCCTTGGCTCCTCAATATAGAGGGTCCCATGTAGCAGGCTTTCTTAGACTAGCAGCTTCCAAATCATGACACAGAGACTTATTATTAATGATGAATGCTCAGCCTTACTTAGGCTTGTTTCTAGCTAGCTCTTTTTAACTTAAATTAACCCATTTCTATTAATCTATTTGCTGCCCTAAGGCTCATTTACCTCATATGTAATTTCCATCCTGTTTTCTTGCTTCCTGCTTTTATTTCCTGGCTGGCTGGCCCCTGACTAGCTGGCCACTGGCTAGCTGGCCCACGAATGGCTTGCCCTTTGCAGATTGGTTTCTGACTTGCTGACTGGCTCCTCATTTCTCTCTGTCCACCAGGCCCGACTATCCCTCTTCTGCCTAGCTTTTGGTTGTTCAGCTTTTAATTAGACCAATTAGGTGCTGTAGGCAGGTAAGGTGAAACAGCAACACATCTTTACACTGTTAACCAAATACAGTGTAAACAAAGCAACACCCATTTACATAATTAAACAAATGCAGCATAAGCAAGTGTAACACATCTTTGCATAGTTAAACAAATACTCTATTCCACAACAGTTCCTCCTTATTAACTGAATAAAAAGGAAAGGTTTTAACTTTAACATCGTAAAACTATATACAATAAAACAGTTATCAAATAAGAATTACTTTTACAATATGCAGTCCATTTGTATTTGGCAAATTCAGAGAAAATGTTCCATTATTTATTCTTCCTTGGTGAGTACAGATATTTGTATCTAATTACCTTCTTTCGTAACTAAGGAAAACTGTACCTATAACTATCTAGTCTTCAGTTCTATCAAAGATCCCAGAAGGATATAATATTACCTCAGTAAACAGGAAGTACAGTGTAAGCCACTTTCAAAAACAGAGAAACAATGGAGACAACAGGCTTCCTGGAGAGTCACAAAAGTTTTCTCTGCAACATTGGGGCATCCATTTTCAGCATACAGGCTAAAATATCTGGCAGACTTTTCTATGAATCAGGAATTTTGAAGAACTGTCCTGCCTTGTCTTGGAAAAGTTTGGCAATCAACTATCTTTTGTGTCCTATATGTACAGTTTGGACAAGATATTGTTAGCAGTCTAGATAAGGACAGTTTTTTTCCTAGGTGGCTAGCTTTGCCACAATGAGAGCAAACTCCATATGGAAGTTTTTCAATGCCAATTATCCTTTTCTGAAATAAATTGGTGCTGCCAGGAGCAGACATGTATCACTGTCTTGAAAAATATTGTTATCAAACATCTTAAATGCCATATTCTGTAGGTCTCTGAAGCATTTGAAGATCTCCTGTCTATCTAAAATATACCTGTTTTTAATCTTGTAAATATACCTACCACAACTACAAGTTTGATTATTATATGTCACTAACTACTAACCTTAATTATACATTACATTTTTAAATGGTTGCATAAGCACAATACCCCAAACAAGAGTAGAAACATAAATACAGTGTAACAAAATAACTTTAATTTGTATCAATACACCAAAATCCATAACCAATATAAAATATTTGATGTTAGTAGTTGTCTTTTTTCCAATATTCCTTTATACCCCCTAAATGATAATAAGCAACCATAACCCACCAAATGACCAAAAACCACCTACCCTGCCTCTTGGGAACATGGACATTGTGTTCTCTAAACTGCTTCCTGTTGTCTGGGGTGACAGTATCTTTAGGGGACCCTGAAAAAAATCGAGGTAATGGTCAAGTCCTGGGAAATCTAGCTGTAACATTTGTTGTCCAGTCTCAGAATTGTTCCCATTCACAGGTATCAGTATATAAATCACCTGCCTTTTAGTTTTTTTGGTTTATTTCTTTCTGTCTGTAGCCAAGATTTTCAGGAGGTCTTCCCCGTCAAACCTGATCTATACTAACCTTGAAGGAACCCATTGCTTTTCCATACCTGTGGAAACAAAAGCATAACCTCTCCCCCAACACAATACTTTTTCTTAATTCTATTTTAAAGTAAAGACATCCATAAAGTATCTAGGCTGGTTTAATTAGCAGTTCCTTTTACAATTCAATTATTTCTCAGCAGCTGTCGTTCATCATCAGGATTCAAAAAATTCAAAGTCAACACAACACCATGCAAGATCCAGATTCCCTGTGTGTTTCTCACCCTTATGTGGCTATTTTCTTTATAATTCTTTACTCTCTCTTTAAAGACTTAATTAATTTTAAACAATTTATTTTTCCTATGACTGTCTATACATATCTTGTTTTCTTTCTTAAGCAACTATGTACATTTTTTTAAACACACTGTAGCCTACTTAGAGGGTTTTTTTTTTTTTTTTCCAGTCTGGACCTGCTTTACTGCGCACTTGTGGCATTCTCTGACCACTTGGGAACTGGTGGCTGGCTCCTCCCCGCGCAGGACCATGAGAGTCGAGTTTTACACCTTGCAGGCCTGGCTGAGGGTCACTTTTTACTGAGAGCTACATTTAACCAGGAACTGCACTTAACTGCCCCGAATCTAGAAAGTTGGTTCCAGCACTATGGAACTTTACTTAGTGTGTTCTTTCTGCTTAACGTACTGGATGCTCAAATGCACACTATAAAGTAGAGCCGCCCCTCTGTATACTCTGAGAACTGGGATTCTTGGAAGCAGTGTTGATTTTCTTCCCAGCTTTCTCATGCCCTAGGTAGAAATACATTCCCCTTGTTGAGCACCAAATACAGCAGACTTTCTTGGACTGCCAACCCCTAAATCATGACATGGAGACGTATTAATTATGAATGTTTGGCCTCTTCTTAGGCTTGTTTCTAGCTAGCTCTTCTAAATTATCCCATTTCTTAATCTATGTGCTGCCCTGAAACTTGTTTACTTCAACTTCATGTTATCCATAGTGCTTTCCTGCTTCCTCCATGTCTGGCTGGCTAGACTCAGGCTGCCTGGCCCCTAGCAGGCTGACTCCTAGCTGGCTGGCTGGCTGGCTGCCCTTTTCTCTCTGCCTGACAGTCCTACCTATTACTTCTCTGCCAAGCTATAGGCTGTTCAGCTTTCTATTGGACAAATAGTGTGCCTTAGACAGGCAAGGTAAAACAACAACACATCTTTACAGAGTTAAACAAATGCAGCATAAACAAAAGCAACACATCTTTATATAATTAAACAAATGAGGCCTAAACAAATGCAGTGCATATTTACGTAGTTAAACAAATATTCTATTCCACAACAGACCCATTATTTTCCTTTCCTTTCCTTGGAGGACATGTGAGTGGTGGTCTTAAAGCCTCCTGAGTGCTGAAGAAAGATGACAACAAAAGCATACAATTTCATTCAAACCACTGTGTTCTACCCCCTGGCCTCTATGGCTTGTGGCTGTATCCTAAATGCAGAATGTGTTTAGTCCAGCTTCAAAATCCCCCAATCAAATATATTGAAAATATAGAGAGTATAACACTCTAATTTTGAAAAATTGTTGTTAGAAGCTACGTCAGCGTATAACTAAATATGTTGTATCATATGCAATGAATAATATTTAATTGGCTTTCTGATAAAATATCGAAATATTTTTTAAATGTAGAATCCTGCATCCTTGTCTATAAATTTTCAAAGATCATGGAGAATATTGAAGGGTCTCAGAGGTATATTATTTTTTAAGATGTGTTGTATTGGACAAAACTGATGCTAGTAAAAATTATGAATATGGAAGGATACTTGCTGAACTCATTCGAATTAATAACTCTGCCACACAGAAAGTACTTAATATATCCCAAGACCTATGAGGAAGTCTTTTTTGAATTCTCACTGCATATGAATGTATATACATATACAAAAATGCACATATTTTTACATTAAAATACTTACCCAAAATTAGTAATTTACATTCATATACACATTAACCATAAGTATCATAGATAATATACTATAAATATATTAGCCATCAGATACAAAATATACACAATGATGTATAAAAATATGCTAAGTTTTATCATTGTAGACACATTCTTCCCAAGATAAAGAGTTTGATTTGAATCTTAGATATTAGGAAACAGAGAGTATTGTAAGCACAGTTTTTCTGTGACATCAGTCTTTCACATATTCTCCTCTAGTGAACTGACAAAGAATAGAAACATCTTCAGAGTGCTTTCTTTTTTAAAGCATAGATGACTGAATAAGGGTTCAGTTAAGACTACATATCAGATAAATATTTGAAGAACATTCTGATGAAGTTGATGCAAAGGTAATCCCAGAACTTTCTGTTGAAATCTATTAATAAATTATAAAATATTCTAGATAAATTATTCAGGTGTTTATTTACTCTAAACCTCATTTGGCATATTTTAGATTTTGTGAATGTCAGCTCATCTGAATTCTCAAAGATTTTGCATATATTCATGATTCCCATGAAACTTGCTTATATCTAACTATTGAGGCTAATAACTCATTTATCTATTTATTGAGTCATTTTTAGTTCTTGGTGTACTTGGGTTCTTACATGAAGCAATTTTAAATTTGTTATACTTTTACTGAATTTATGCTTTCTATTTCACTGAATTTTCCACTATGTTTATACTTACTTTTACATAATTTACTTAAGGTTAATAAAATTATTTCACTTTTTTCTGAACTTTTAATCAGTGTTTTAAATAATCTACATAAATTTTGTTTTTTCCTAGTATATTTTTATTGAAGTTAGATATTTTTCATGCAATATATCCTATTTTATTTATGCCTGACCTTTCTCTTTCACTTTCATGCAACTGTAAGTAAAATTTTTTATATAGCCATTGTTATTAAGTCCAAAATATTTTCTAATATTTTTTCTTTGTAGTTTTTTTGACCCTGTGTAGACTTAGATCTATGGATTTTGAACACAACGTATTTTCATAATATACACTCTTATGCCCTTGTTCCAACTTCCTAGAACCTTTTAAAAGTAAAAATTTGAAAGCAGTGTTGCAAGTTTTTGTTACAACAAATGCAATAGAGGTATGGGAAAAAGCATCCTAATATATGAAATACTTTAACTGTTCTAATATAGTGTAAATCATCTACACATGACCTCCAATCCAACTGCTGTGTATTTTTCCTTTGGAAACAATATCAGGGAACATATAAAATACATTTTTTATGGCTGCTCTACTAAGCATTATCAAACCTGGAGGAGTCAAATACAATTCAACAGGAGAAAGGTTAATAGTTTTGTTGTAACCAATCAATGCAAAACTAACCAACGGTAAGGAGAAATGAGCCCAGCATTTGTACAAGCCCAACATTTTTTTAAATAAATGAGACTGGTCTCAATTAATTCATGTTTTATAATGCTATTCATATGCTCTGTGCAGTGGTTTGAATGAGAAATGAATTCCATGGACTTATGTATTGACTACTAGTTGACACTTTTGGGAAGATTTTGGAAGTTTTAGTTCTTGGATCCTTCATGTAGGGGAGTGCTTTTTAGTAATGAGCTTGAAGAGTTTATGACCGCACCCATCATTCTTTTATTTATGTGTTTGAATATGTGATTTCTCATTGTTCAGCTCTGACTTTCTAATGCCATGTATCCTTTAACTTTATGGACTCTCCCTCCAGAAAGATAGCCAACACAAGCTCCTTTGTTCCTAAGTTGCTTTGATCATGGTATTTTATCACAGCAACAAAAAAAAATTAATATGCTCCATTAATATGTGGTCATACAAATAAACAAGTATGTCTGTAGCAATAAAGAACCAAAAAGTATTCAACATCAGTATCAGTAATGGTCACAGGCCGGAGGCATGAAGAGCATTACCATAAATGGACAGCTCAAAGTTGGATTTTTAACATAAAGGGACTAAATTAAGATATGATACAGTACTTGTGTTAGTTAATATATTTGTGGTTCTAATTGAATTACATAAAATGTAAATGATATAAGTCTTATTTTTAAATGTTTTAAGACGCTGGAAAAGAGTTTACCAAATACAAAAGTGAAAATTTTATCTTTAAACCGCCATTATATCTTTATGACCTTTCTATTCTTTCAAAAATACTTAAGATTTTTTCTCAGTCTATAGTAGAACAGCATCCACAAGGACCAATCCTATATTTATCTGTTTGTTTAAAATATAAGGTATACTTGTTTATTTATACAACTGCATTATTATTAAAACATGAGAAAAGATTTTCAAATGGGATAAACAAGAAAAATGTTAAAAATAAAAATAAGTTACTAAAAAATATTATTTTATTTTATAAGACAATAAGAGATCCATGTCCTTGGGAAAGAGAAGCCTGCATGCCTATAAGTTGTTTCTGTTTTTTCTATCATGTATTATTTTTGCTACAGTTTAATGCATTGCATTATAAAGAGTTAAAGATATAAGTGAATAAAAGCAATAGAAAAAAGTTAAATGTAATGTTTACTTATAACTAAAAGTGAAATATCATTTTTAGTCTCCATGGAAGATACAGAGAAATGTCTTCATAAGAAACATTCCACACATTAAACAACATTATATCATTATAAAGATCAAACTTTATTTTGATTAAGAAATGTCTGGGTATTGCATTTCTTTAAATCTGATTTAAATAGACAAGGGATGTTGCAGTTTTAAAGTTACAATATCTTCCTAGGTAAGCTTTTCTCAAATGAGTATAGGGGTAGCTACATAGTTACCACCATATTATTATAATTGCTACTATTCTTATCAGTACATCATGCTGTGCTTCATTTTGAGCTGTGTACAGAGTGCTCTTCACTTCTCTTCACATTGTCAATTAACTGAAATTGTCCTAGCTAATGAATTTTCCTGTAGTGTTTTTTATTAAGAAACTGAATAGAAGGAAAGTACCAGATTACTTCCTGTTAGAAGTTGCACTTCCCTCATTCTAATCATAATGTCTCACAGGCTTTTCCTGGCTGCATATCTTTCAGCTTCACATTCCTCATTAAGATTTCTTTGAGTATAAAAGGGAAATTCAAGTGCAGCCAGATTCTCTAACACATCCTGCTGAGATTTTTTTCACTTACAGTAGCACTTCTCTTACTTCCACATCCTACCAAAGCACATTTTAATGTCATATCATAGTTTTCTTCTTCCCTTCTGAGTGAGATTAAGTCAGAGAACAGAAAAATCCACTTCAGAAAAAGAAAGAGGGAAAATAGCTTTAGAAATCCAAAGCAGACATTAGTCTACCATATGTCTTCCACGCAAACTATATCTTTCCTTTCCTGCACCTGTGTCATAGAGGTGTTAGAGGTATAAGCACAAAAGAGATCAAAACTGTCAAAGGAAAAAAAAATCCATTGGTCACTCGCTAAAAAATGTTAGACTAGACAAAATGTATTCTGAATACTGTACTCAGAGAAAGAACTCTCCCTTAAATCCCCAGTTCTTCTGAAATAAAACATGGAAGGATTTTCAGTTGCTGAGGAAAGCTTATCAAAGTGATTCATCATTAGTATTTGCTAATTGGCTTATCAACACTGATCCACTTGAGGCTATTTTCCAGCCAGACACAGAGTGTCAGAGTTAGAGGCACTATATTTCTTGATATTATACTTCAAAGCCATGGCTTCATGGTCTCTGAGAAAGGAAATTCTGGGTTTTAAAACTGTCAAGGGGCAGAAAGAAATATAGCACAAATGAACAGAGAAGGGATAGATTGTCACAAAGTTTTTAAAGTAAATGAGCTACAAAATGGGAAGTCAAGAGCAGGTTGAACTGATCTGTGAGAAATTCCTATTCAAACCCTTGGGATTCAAGGTATATTGATGCTAGAAAACCTTGTGACAATGACAGGCAGCAGGAGCTTTCACAGATTCATGACACACCAGGCTGCCTGGACTTGGATTCAAAGCCCCATCAAAACACATGGTCATGAATTCATGAATTCAATTTGAAACAAATGAATCTGGAACTGAAGTACCAATAAGAGATATAATTGAAAAATTTCAATGTCCATGAAATACATAATATTTTATACTAACTTATTGCTTGCACAATGTCATCACAATGAAATTTTGAAATGTCAATCTTCTTGTTTTTAACTCCATCTCAAAACCAGGGAGGGTACATCTATCACATCTTGAACAGCCTTAACCATAATGATATGATGGTTATGGCCATAATTTCATTAAAATATAGAAGATACCAAGCTATACAAATTATAACAAGCAAAAGATGAAGGTAGAATAATTATCTGGACCTTGACAAATTAACCAACAGTTCATTTTCTTTTCCACTCATATGCTGACTGCTGTCATTGTTTTATCTGCTATATCATCTAGATCCATGCTTTTATAACAAGACTATGTAGATTATATAAATAAAATTTAAATTTTCTACTTGATGTTAAGGACTATATGCAATTTTTTCTTTTGTTGGCTTCTGCTTGTTTTGTCAATCCTAAAGATGCAAGGAGAAAGTCCACCAAGCTTAATCATCATGGTCAAATTAATTAAAGCAAGCAATTAATAAATGTAAGCGATTTTAATGCTGAACATTGGCTGTCTTCATCTAGGGCAGCTCTTGAGATGTCAGCATTGGATGTGAGGAAGACAACATTGTTATAGCTCAGGCATTGAGGGCTTCCAGGTAGGGGATTTGGTGGTCAAAATACCTGGGGTTAGAGCTGCAGAACAATAAGCAAAACAAGTTCGTCATAACAATCTCCTGAAAGAAAGACATGGTTTCAAGGTGAGAATAGCAAGGTAGTCCTAACAAGGTAGTACTAGATGGTCAAAATGACCTACTGACACAAAGGAAGAGTTTCAGAAGGGTTATCATACTTTTTGAAACAAAGACATGGTTGTAGTTTTCTGGAAAAGGTAGTACAGAACCATTGGTACTTAAGGATACAGGTGGGGCATATCTGATCCAAGAGAAATAGAGGTTTAATCATAAACAGTAATGAGTCTAGTTTGTCTTTATTATAAAATGGCTTTTAAGCCTAAAGTGGAGGCAGGCTGGTTCATCAGTTTCTTTTCCCTCTGACCCTCCTTCTCTTCCTTTCTTTTTTCTTTTCCTTTTCTGCTCTTTTGTTTGACATGTTTCTTTGATTTTACAATATCAATTCTGGGCCCTTTATAATTAAACACTATCATAGTGTCACTAGGGTCCTGATTATAATTCAAAACACTGTAAGATAAAGATAACTATTTGAATTTCAACAAAGACATTCACTGCAATGTGTGTTTGAATTTTCACTTTTTTAAAAAAGTTTTCTGTATGGAAAAAAATATTTTTGTTTATTTTCTACTTGACGTTATTTTAGTAATTTTTTTAGTATATGAAGTAAGAAAAATATTTTGTTTATTCTTCTACTTTTAAAGCTATCCATATTAAGTGAATACAAAGTAGGTGATTCATTGGACACAGTTTCCAAGCATTATCTCATTAAGCATTTGTATAAAGATCAGTGGCTGAGAGCTCACAGGACATACACAGAGCTACTCTGGCACTGAAGGGCCCAAACAAAAGTGAAAAATAACATCTGACTGACACTAACTCTGGCATTCTAATTTTCAATCAAGAGAATGTAAGTGTAAAGTCAAACAGCTAGTTGTCAAAATAATTTTAAAATAACAATTAAAGCCAAACAAAAGTTGTGTTTACTTTTTCTTTTGGGTTCTACAACTAGAAAATGACAGGAACACTTAAATTATGGGTTAACGGATTCCAATGTGTCTGTAAGACTCAGTCCAAAACCTGTCAACTTGACAGAAGCCGAACTCTGAGCAGCTGGGCTCTGTTGATAAACACAACCCAGAAGTTGATATAAATATGGTGAATTAACAGGAGAAGCAGAAAATATTAAATTCTATGACAGAGTCAAGACAGACAACTTTAACAAGAGGAAAATCAATTGTGTGTGGAATCGATGAACTAGATAACAATAAGTATATAGTGGTTTCAATTTACAGGAAAAATCAAAGAAAACTGTTCATCCCTTTACATACATTTTGATACTTCCTATAATCTGGACATAGAATAACTTACTTAGTCCAGGGTATAGTAACGAATGAATAATATACTTATTAATAAAAAGTGACAAAGTCCACATGGACTATAAATCTGCAAAATTTGAAGACACGGATGGATTATGATCTTTCTTTTCTAAAGAAATGGAGTTCATGGGGAGTTTTTAACATGGAAATGTGTGTGTGTGTGTGTGTGTGTGTGTGTGTATGTAAGAGGGAAAGGTAAGAGACAGTGAGACTGAGTACAAAATAGCAAGCAAGAGTGGCAGATTGAGCATTGTTTTAATTTTAGATGATCTTTTAATAAAAAACCCAGAGCTAGATATCAGGGTGAAAGCTCAAAGACCAGAGAAGCAGAAAAGTCAGACACTACTAGTTCTTACCTCTACCAAATCCTCAGCCTAAAGAGAGTGAGTTCCTGTTTCCTCACACCTTACATACCTTTCTCTGCCCTGCCATATCACTTCCTGGGTTTAAAGGCATGTGTGCTTCCCAAGCAAAGGCATGAGATTTCAAGTGCTGGGATTAAAGGTGTGTGCTACCACTGCCTGACCTCTATATCTAATCTAGTGGCTGGCTCTGTCTTCTGATCCTCAGGCAAGCTTATTAGGGTATACAATATATCACCACAATTAAGAGTATGGGAGAGTGAAATAGAGGAACAGAGAGAGAGAAAGAAAGATTCAATGATTTTTTTAATTAAATATCATTCTTAATTTGAACAATACAGATATATGTACTTCTGTAGTTTTGTTTACGTATAATTTCTGCTAAAACAAAAGTACCGCAGCTTTCAACTTACAGTTCTGTATTCAAAAATCTACTTTACTTCAATTAACTCCCAAATCTCATTTGTTTCCTTGACATGACACTTAGAAAACTCATTATTTTTCATTTCTAGTCATTTTAAATAAAATTAATAACTGGTACACATCTCACTGTAAATATTAATTACATATTTTAAAAGATGTGTTTCTGCTAGTGTCTTTAAAAATATCTTTGCCTAATGTGAATTCAAAATATGCCTTTAAAGAAAAAAAGATTAAAACCAGGATTAATGTCTCAAATATCCAGACATAATTACTACTACTAAACATAGATCTTTATTTATGTAATATTTAATGTATACTGTACTTTCAAAATTTCCCATTCAGGCTTTTGACTTATAATTATTTAATACTGGATATTAATTTTGGAGATGCATTAAAAACTATCATCAGTGTAAAGTCTTGATAAAACCTAATAAAGTGCCTTATAAAACATTTGAGGAATAAAATTGAGGTACTAATAGTGTTTGTTGGAAAACAGCCTAGGATTTTAGGTATATATATCAGATGATCATAGAAAAGGAAGTTACATGTGAACCACAACTTTAGAAAATGAAGAGCATGAAGTTGAAAGCTCTCATGCATTAATGAATGGGGGTGGTTTAAATGTATTGAAATATCAACATACCAATGCTTTCATAATGGCTTTTGAGAACTTGGCAGGCATTCAATACAGTAAGTTTGCTTCATTATAAAACTGACATGATATCATTATTTTCCAATGAATGTTCATTCTTGTTCACTTCCTTGCATTAAGTAACCTAATAAAATTTCAGTTGCCTGCTGTAATGAATTATAACTTAAGAAACATGTCATGTTCCTTATATCAAAAAACTGATTGCTGAATGACATTTTTCTGACTAAAAATTTTGTTTAATATATAATGACACATTCCAGTAGCTTTATTATTAACAGTGGAAAAAAAGCTTTAGCATAGTCTAAAACAATGCAAATATAAATGCAAATAAATTTTAGTGAATTATAAATCTTATATTGTAAAATTATATAAATATATGGGATCTACAGTGTTCACTGATAATAATGGCATATATGATGATAGAATTAATTGATAATGTAGTTTGCTTCCTCGTTATGATTTTAAGCTATTCATACTTATCTTTAAACTAAAGATACATGCATTTTTATGTAAAAAGACATAAAAATGGATAAATATTACATGCCAGTGATACTTTAACTCAGCAATTTAAATTCTCTTTTTTCAGTAAATTTGAGACATGTACCAAAATAAAAGTTCTTCAAGGTAGACTAATAATTGATAATATAAAAAGCTTTCTCTTTCAACCCTAGCTGTGTTAACATAGCTAATTATAACTTCAATAGCCTGTTCAACAATTAATTACAATCCAGTGTTATTATTTTGTTTTCAGTAATAACTAGAGTACTCCCTTAAGCTTTGCACATAAAACTAGGTGAGTAAATGTTTAACAATAAATGAGATTAAGGTATACATGACATATTGCAGCATTTTATTACAAAGGAATTATTGCAAATAATGTCTATTCAATAGAATAATTGGGAAGAATAAAATTTAAAAAAAACAAATAATTAAATAAGATGGATACATACTAGATAAAAATTAAAACAAAATGTGAAATAATAAGGCATCAATTATAAACAATCAAAATTGTTTTATCTCCATATGTTACACTTTATCCCAGAAATATTTGATAGCATATAATAACAAATTGCCTTCATTATGTATCAGTGATAAAAGCAAAACTAGAGCTATATCATTTATCTGAGAGTCTGAGGACTCCCAAGGAAGAAAGAAATTCATAAAGAAAAACATTTGAGAGTATCAGGCAAAAAAAAACTAAGGAGGTGGTTAATGTGAATGAACTGTTGAAGAAGCAAGCTGTCCAAGCAAGCTGAAGAATGAGTAAGAATGAGTAAGATGGGTGGAGGAAGAATGAGAACTGAACAAGGAGAAGTAAGACATACATAAATATATATGACTGAATAAATTTTACATTATGATATGGCCACAAGCCTATAGGAGCCAGGGAGTGGAATGTGATGCTTTGAAAGAGAATGCCTCACATAGGATCATATGCTTGTTTCTTGGTCCCAGTTGGTGGAATGGTTTGGGAAGGATTAAGAAGTACGGTCTTAAAGGAAGTGTGACACTGGAAGTGAGCTTTGAGGTTAACAAGCCCACATGATTCATAGTTAGGTCTCTCCTGTAGCATGAATCTTAAAAGTTCTTATTAATAAAATCAAACCTGAGCCAGGTATTGGGCTGTACACTGGAAGATCAGAGAGACAGAACAAGCCACAGCTAACCTCACTTGGTCAACTTCTCAGCTGATCCTTTTTCCTCAAACTGGAAGCCTCTCAGTCCTCATCCCAAATGGGTTTCAGCTGAACTGCTGCTAGAAGCCTGAAAGCTTAACCAGTCAAATGCTTAACGAGGCCAAATGCTTAACCAGACAAATGCTTCTAGTTTCTGGTTCTCACGCCTTATATACCTTTCTGATTTCTACCACCACTCCCTGGGATTAAAGGCGTGTGTCACCATGCGTGGCCATTTCGAATGTGACCTTGAACTCACAGAGATCCAGAGGGATTTCTACCTCTGGAGTGTTAGGATTAAAGGTGTGAGTGCCATCATTTTTCTAGCCTTTGCATCTAGTGACTGTTCTGTCTCTGACCCCAGATAAGTTTATTAGGGTGTACAGTATTTTGGGGAACATAATACCACCACATTTCCCCTTTTTTGTCTAAAATTTAAAAAAAGCTTATAACTAATACAAGAAAAGTTATATCCAATAAGTATATACAATATACACAGTCAAAATTGCATTAACAATGTCTAGTCCATTAACATTTGACAGATTCAGACAAAAAACTCCATTAATATATAACAATGTCCAGTCCAGTAACATTTGACAAATTCAGACAAAACATTTTCATTACTTATCTTATTTAAAACAAGTAGTTCCTTTTTAAAAGAAGATTTAATTTCTACCTTTTGTCATTTTTATATCTTCCCTTTTTTTTCAGTGTAGATTCAGTGAGCTACCCATTTATCTTATTGTTTCTTTATCTTTTTCCTCAGAGTAGATTTGATGATCTATCTCATATCTATATGCTCTTTTTCTTTTTGCTTTCTAGGGGTGAAGATATCTTTAGGGAATCTTGAAAAGAAAATTTTTGGGTTAATTGTCAAGTCCAGTATCATTTGTTCAGTCTCTGAATATTGAGAAAGTGCAGGGCTTGTTTCAAATCTTTGTTCAAGTAGTCTGTCAGGCTGGATCATCTCAGCTAGCCATCTCGAAATTGTCTTGAGCAGTTTGTAGTCCAAAGTCGATCTTTCCGTGGTGTTAATCAGCTTAATGGCTTTACCATAGTTCTTGTGGAATCATCATTGTGGAGTTCTGTCATCTTTTTGAAGATTTCAAAGTCACTGTTAGGTGTGGTCATGGTTCACTGCAGACTTTTTTTTGCCTCCTCTGTGGTTTGCAGTAATCACAGTCTGATAAATGTCTGTTTCTCAGGACCATGAACATTCTTCCCTAAAACAGAAAATCTTCGCCACATTTTCTCCCCACCATTTGTCTTGCCAGAGTTTTCCAAACTGACCTTTGTAGATGCTTTCTTGTAACATGGTGGTCCTGGCAATTCTTCTCTGAACAAGCAGTAGTAAACTCTTTGTTCCAGGTAGCAGCATCAACGCAGTCACCAACACGATAAGAAGAAGCAGGCAACTCGGAGCAGCAGTCACTGCCTCCATGGTCCCACCGCCACTGTTTGTGGCTGGGCCCCAGCCCGAAGCTTCTCTTTAGCAAGCCTCCTAGGCTGGCCTCAAACTCGGATCCGCCTGCCTCTGCCTCCCTCAGTAAATCCTACTGGCATGTGCCACCACAACCAGCCGAATGT
Source organism: Peromyscus aztecus (assembly GCA_902168405.1). Lineage (NCBI taxonomy): Eukaryota > Metazoa > Chordata > Mammalia > Rodentia > Cricetidae > Peromyscus > Peromyscus aztecus. Next base: position 48,966 of record CABHPQ010159470.1, read on the forward strand.
AACTTGGGTCTGAGCTGGGGCCCATAAGGCCACAGGCAAGCAGCTTTTTCATTAATTGGTAACACAAACATTGGATGCCAGATGTAAGTTTATTAGGGTATACAATATTTTGGGGAACACAATACCACCACACTCTCCATCTTTCACTGTGGATCAGGATATATGCTCTCTACTATTGTTCTATGGCCATCCCTCCTGTCTGTTGCCATGATTCCTGCCTTGATGGTTATGGACTATGATCCTCTCAAGCTTTAATTGTCCCCAAGGTGCTTTTTGTTGTTGTTGTTGTTTTCATTGTTTATTAACATAGTGTTAGAAAAGTGACTAAGACAGGATCTGGTTGAAAATACTCCTCAGACAAGTTTTGTTAACAGATTCTCATAACCATTGACCACCAGTTTGTATTCTTCTAGTAGGAGAGCATTAGGAGAGACCCATCATGTATAGCATAACAGAAATCCTGAAGGAAGAAAGCCTTCAATTCTGGAGAACAAACTAAGTTTCTTCCTCTCATAAGTTATCCAGGAAACAAGGGATCGCTATACCTTCTTACTATCTTTTCTCTCTATTATGCTATTAAAATCTAGACCATTTTGTTTTCTTTTTCATCATCATATATCTTAATACCCTATCAACCTATTCTTACCTCTTTCACTCTTTTTCTTTCTTTTCCTGTTACATAATTTTTATCAGACTAGAGAAATAAAATATCAGTCCCCAAACAATTGAATAACATAGAGGATCTTCCTCAAAATAGTGGAAACAAACTCATTTTCCACATTGGCATAACTTGTTTATTTTAACATTCAAGAAAAATGTATTTTAAGTTAATTTGTATCAATATGTTACTATTGCCTCTTTTGTGGGCTTTCAACATTTTAATTGTTTTAATAAAACGGCATACCACAATTCCAAATAAACATATTTTTCTAGACTCAGGTAGAGGAACTCTCTGCAGGGGACAAATCGCACATGTAGAACTTGGGACACATGACGAATTGCCAGTGGTTGCTTATGGTGATGGCTGTGTGTTGTCAAATGAACACACAAGTACGCTGCAGATCTGTTTCTGAAATTCCTCCAAAATTTTAATGCAAAATGTTTCTGTTACTGATAGGACACCTGAGGGTAAAACAGAAAGATTTGAATCAACAGTCATGTCAGATGGGAGAGAACCAAACTCTATCATCTCAGCGAGGAAACAACTTGGAGGTGCACACATGTCCCTCATGTGAGAGGTTTTCCCAGCTGCTCAAGGTTTACATTAGGGAGGAACTGCTGTTTGAGACAAATGGCTGGCCTTTCAGCTCTGCCAAGCTTTTTTCTTTTGATACAGTGGCTTCATCCTTATAAACAAACAAACAAACAAAAGAGTAATGAAAGAAACAAATTATTTGACAAAAGAATAAATATTGTCCCAACCCCCACCCCCTTCTTGCTTAAGGAATTGGTCATGAAAACTCCGAGAGTTTGCTTTATGAGTTTACAGTTTACAAGAACAGGTCATTGTAAAACAAGTTAGAATTGACTCCGGTTGTCTGGCTGGTAAAGTAAATGTGCTTCATTGCAGCATACAGTATTAAGGTGCCTCTTAGTCTCAGGTAGTATCTCAAACCTCACTTTTCCAGAAATGAAGAGCCATTTTGAACCTGATCTGAAATGCTATCACAAAGTATCTCAGTTATTCTAGACTTGACCAGGAAAAATATTGTTACTAGTTACATAATATCTATATTCTTATTATTTTGGCAAGAGATATTGAGAGGAAATAAGAAATGGAATTATATTGTACAGAGGTTTGATGCAATACTATAGTGATTGAAATTGGTATAACTGAAAAGTCTTTGTTGGCATTTAGCTAAATCCCAAGACTCAGGCTCAGAATAATCCTATGCTTACTGAAGATTGTGGGTCACAAAAATGTCTTTCTACAAGTCTGTGGGACCCATATCATCATGTCAGTTTGCACCAGTTACATGAAGTTTCCTGGGAGCCTCAAAATATTTAAAGATATCTTTCTTTGTTATAGCTCTTGAAACAAACATATTTTCTGCTTTCTTTGGGTAAAATTAAAAGATTGTCTGTTTACCTTTATTGGTGAATTATAATTTCCAATTATCTAAAGAGGATATTAAATAATTTTGAAACTTGTAATGATACAACAAAAGCAGAATTTTAAGAACTATTCATCAAAGTCACAAAATACTGTATGTGTTCCTGTGACAATATGTTATATTTAAAAGTAATGTCCTCACATATGAAATGAAACTGATGTGGAATTCCATGAAGGATCTATAAATGAAAACAAAGAACAAATAGAATACAGCTCAAAGTCATTGTCTTAAATGAGAAAAATAAAGGAACTGGTAGTGGATAATCTGGGACTGGAAACAGATGTTTACATAAGAAATGATAGGGGACTAGCTCATTGTCTCAGATGAGTAGTTGAAATGCTTTGATGGTTTATTCTGAAAGGACTAGCTTACAAGGGGAAGAGGTCATCTCTTCATTTAAGCAAATACAAAAAAAAAACAAAACAAAACAAAAAAAAACCAAGGACTTGAATAAACAAAGCCCATTCAAAGGGACCACAGGAAAAGATTTTGAATAGCATTATGAGTTGATTAAAGATTTCTTAACAAGTTTCAGTGTGATATTTTTTTACTTGGGTGAATTTCAAAAGAACTGCTATCACATCCTAAAGAAACATAGGTTGAAACAGTATAGAATTGAGACTATAAGGAAATCTTAACAAAGATAAGGCAAATATACACAGACAGTAAGGACAATGATAGATTATTTATTTACTGGTAGGTAAATTGGCTAATATGTTATGAACATAATTGTTCAGTTCCAGAAACTTACTATTGGTGTAATGCATGTCAATGTATGTAGGAAAACTACTTAACTTTATGGAAATGTTATTTTAACATATTTTATTATGTGTTAGCTCTGTTTAAAAATGCTTATTTTTAATTTTGAGTACATCCATGGGAGTTAGGGGACTAAGGGGTGATTGTGAGTGCAGGTGCCCATAGAGGGAAGAAGAAGGTCTTATATCCCCTGGTGTTGGAGTTAAGCATTTGCTTGCAGCTAGATATGGGTTCTGGTGATCGGATTTGGTCCTCTGCTAGAGTGGTAGAAGCCATCAACTTGTAAGCAATGTCTCCAGTCCCTATGTATTAATTCTTAACAAATTAAATAATGTATATTAACTCATATTTGCTGATATCAGTATCTAAAGATTTTAATAGTCAATAGAATAAGAAATATGGATGATATTTAAATAAATATAAACATACAAAGAAACATATATCCATATATAGATACATAGACATGACATACATATTTCAATGATGAGGATGGAATTCAAAGTCTTGCACTTGCTTAAGGACTTTCATCACCTCTGAGCTACATCTCCAACACTAGGAGATAGTTTTATTAATATCATATGCTTAAATTAAAATATCCTACTATCTGAAGCATTTCTATACTTTATTGTTTTTAGAAACAGCCCATAGTCTCTTGTTTCTGACTCTAGGAGAGATTTATCATATTATTTCTTTTGCTTAACATCCATTTTTAATGCCATTAAAGAATGGGGCCAGGAGTCATCTATATAGAAGAAAACTTTGGTAAATACTATATAGCTGAATTTATTATCTATTGAAATAGGGGTGAAATGTGTTTATTCTGAAAAGAATCGCTAAGCACAGCAGACAATTCATCCTAACTAGGAATGCAGAAAGGGTGATTCACATATGAGGATGTATTCAGGGCAAGAGTTGACACTGCCAGCTATAGGAATCTGATTAAGTGGATAATATGGACAGAGTGTTGGAATGACTCCATTCCCAAGTTACTCACCAGAAAGAATGAACTCCTACTAATTGCTTGACTTTTTGAACCATGATCAATGCAGCAACTTTAATTTTCAAACATTGAAATGTTAAAACATTTATTCCCTCATTTTTTCCATAATTAAGGGAAAAATATTTTCAAGTATGAGGTAAATTTACATAACTGATTCTTTTGACTTTTTTTTTTGAAATAACTTGTTTAAAAGAAATCATTCCTTCTTGCATTAGTATCTTGTATTCAGGATTTCAATAAGTTCTGTTCTGGATAGTTTACAGCAACCACGTACACCGGTTCCCACTTAATGCAAACGTTGATGAAACACCTTTCCAGGTTTCTGACCATACTTCTCTGCTTTACTTTGCTCACTGAATACCCCATGCATACTTACTTGAGTATACAAGGAACAATTGTCCTTAGATCAAATGTTCACAAAGTGAAGACAGAAGAACATTTCTTTTGGAACAGAGAGTAGCAGATGTGTTCCATTCAATTGATAAAAAAGGACTATAACCAAAGAGTGTGTGGAAACATCTTTGTCCTGGGTAGATAATGCATGACTGTGGAAACAAGAACCCACTTTAATTTATTTGATGGCATACTTAATGCAAAAAAATACGTGAGAACAGTCCACATAGTTTTCTCTCTGCTGTGTTCATAATTCATCTTCTGGGATGGATAGTCTCCATTTATTAATTTTTAATTAAAACATTTGTATAGAATATTTTGATCATATTCTTTCTTCTCCTCTAAGTATTCACAGACCCCCCTCGCCTTCCTAACCACTCACTTTTTTCCTCAGTCAATAAATAAATAAATAAATAAATAAATAAATAAATACCTAAAACTGAAAACAATATGAAAAGCCTATTGATAGCTGACAGAAGGTGTGAGAAATCAGTATCTAGAATAGAAACTCAAGAAACCTTCCAGTGTTTAGGAAATCAGCAATGAAACCTGAGCCATTCAATTGGATTGTCAAAATGCACACATTTGGCTAAAACAAAATTAAATGCATATATGGGAGCATAAAATGCTTTTAAGTTGCTAGTGAGAGTGGAGAACATTCCAATAATTTCCTAAATACACACACACACACACACACACACACACACACACACATATATGTGTATATATATATATATATATAGATAGATTACCTTTAAAACAAAAATACTGTCTAAAAATAAAAATTCAAACATGTAAATTTATAGTAAATGAAAGACAGCAGTGGGGACTGGGGAGAGAGCTAACAGTGTGGGGTGGTTTGAATGAGAATGCCCCCTCCCCCATATGCTCATAGATATGAATGTTTAATAACAAGGGAGAGGAACTGTTTAGTAGGGTTAGAATGTATGGCTTTGTTAGACTATGTCATTGGCAGTGGACTTTAAGAATTCAAAGGCTCACACCCTGATCAGTATTTCCCTTTCTCACTGCCTGTTGCCCAGGGATCAGGAGGTAAAGTTCTCAGCTACTGCACCAGCACCATGCCTATCTGTTTCCATCATAATGATCATGGACTATCTCTGTAAGACTGTAAGCAAGCCCATGATTAAATGGTTTTTGTTTGTTTGTTTGTTTGTTTGTCTTTAAGAGTGACTGTAGTCATGGTGTCTCTTCACAACTATAGGACAGTGATGAAGGTATATGCAAGAAAGCTTTCTGTAAATAGGTAAAGATCTGAGTTCAGATCCCTAGCACCATTGAAAGAAGCCAGGTATGATTACATGTGTAGTTCCAGTGTTGTCCATCAGAGACAGGGAGAACATAGGGGGTTGCTAACTAAATGGCAAAGTCTAAGTGGCAAGTTTCTGCTTGAATGAGACACCTTCTCTTAAAAGAATAACACAAAGAGCTATAGTGGGAAACAACAACTGTCATCCTCCTGGTGCTATATGTGAGCACACAAGTGAATCTATCTGTACACAGAAACCACACATGCACTATAGACACAAACACATAGAAAACAGTCACACACACACACACACACACACACACACACACACACACACCAAGAATATAAAAAGATAACATACAAAATACTGAATGTTCTTACAAAAATGAATAATGGAGTTATAAGTTTGACAAAAACAAGGAATTTAAAAAATGCTAAGCATTTACCTAATTTTAAAATTATGTAGCATCATTTGAACATCATAGTAAGCTCCTTCATTTTATTTTTAAATTAGTTATTATCTGAAATCACAAGACTTCAGCAGTTTGAGTATTGTTTAATTGTAATGTACACATATAAACATTTTAATGTTTCCTCAGCTCAAAGAAAGTTTAAATTAAATAAATAAGAAGCAGCATGCCAAGTATATATTTCCCAGAAAGCCCAGATCATGACTACAGTTAATTAATGAAAATGTGAAATAAATTTAAAAATGTAAACTACAGAAGTCAATATAACATATTCAACATATATACACATAAAATATACATACTGAATATTTTTAGAGATTTTTCTCTGACCCAAGAACATCTTTCTGTACCACAGAATGTTTTCCATTTTTCTCTCCTATTTTGAAGAAAGGCACACCCAACTGCCTAATTCAAAGTTAAGGCAATTCTATGCAGCAGCGAAAGTCTTCAGGGTTGCAAGAAAAATTGTAGGGGATGATGTTTCTGCTGTACCGTATTTCATTATTAACTGCTTCTGAATAAGACATTCCTATTGCCACAGTTCTTACAATGTTCATAGGTTATATTTTCATCTGGTCATCACATTAAAAAGCTATACTTCAGTAAAAGGTGGAAAAGAAAAATCCAAGATACCTTTATGGATCCACATTACCACTCCTTATTTTCTAACCATACAAAAAATATTCAACTAGCATTTGGGAATACACAGAGTGTAAATAGATGAATCAAATAATTTATAATGATTTACAGAGAAAACTTGATATAAGATATAATCAATTTAATATTTATCAATTATGACATCCAACTATATTCCATTTAATAATTATATGTATATATATACATGTATATATATAAAACAATAAGTGATAAAAGGCTACACAGTTGAAAGAGAGCAAGAAAGGTTATATGGAAAGATTTGGAAGGAGGAAAGATAAAATAGAAATGTTGTAATTATAATCACAAAGAATAAAAGAATTTTTTTTTAAAAAAGTGAAGGTTCATTCACAAGTGATCAAAAAGTTCTTGATGTAGAAATTTTTAAAACTTTCCCATTAATGTAATTTGTTACCAGTTTTTCAGAAGGTCAGCAAATCATTGTAGAAATACTTCAGCCTTCCAGGTAGGATACAGGTCAATTTCTTAGAAAATAAACCTCTCTTGTTGTTAAACCAACTAATGGTATCTTGAAAGTGTGTCTTACCATGAGAATTTTTAAGATTCAGATTTTCCTTCCCAATAACTTTAAAACCAGATGACCAGATAAAAAAATAGAAAAAAGTATGTTTGATAGTTTCCCAATGGCTGTCTTCTGAAACCCAAATTTCTCTGAGGAAAGAGAGAAAAATTGATGGAACATTAAATAAAAATTTATGTGTTGATGTAGGAAAGGGAGAAAATTAGAGACCAATCAAATTCAATGAGAAGCCTTCAGGAAGATGCTGTAGCCTGCCTGTAATAATGAGGATCACAACTGTCCATCACATGCTATGATGGTGGTAGATAGACAACAAAAGAGGAAAAATGAAAACGCTTGGCTTTCCTTGAGATCTGGGGTAATTCAATGTGGAATAGCTGGGGAAGAGGTGACAAATTAGTATTGGACTCTAAAAATCACAAAGAAGCATTTACTAACATGGTCTAACGACATTAAAATAGCACCCTGTTCACAGTGTTCACATATGTTGGGAATGGAAGAAACATTATGTAAATTGAGTCAGTTTTAAGGGCAGAAAATGTCTCCTCTCTTTCTTTGGAGATTTAACCTTTTAGTAGAAGTGTAGGAAAATAAATTCTTGCTCCAGATATCCCACTCCAAAAATATGTGGCTGGCAATTAGAGGAAGGGACAATAGAACTAAGTTTAGAGTTAAACATTCATCTAGAAAATGAAAAACAGAAGAAAAGAATTTAAAGAAGACCAATAAAAAAATAAAGCTTGAGAGAACATGCTGATTCTATAGTAGAAAAATTTTGGAAAGGTTTGTTTCCATGGCCAATACTGAAAGCATAAAAATTTACAACTGTCAAAGCACAGGTTAGATTAGCACCTCATGCTAGCATATATACAAATTCTTCCTAGGTCCCCAAGATCACAGCTTTGAAAAAACTAAATTGTCACATCAGTGGAAGCTTCACTTCAAAAATCATTTGGCTCATTTTTCCAGAAGAGATACATGGGAAAAAGAGAAAAAGGGTTTTTTTGTTGATTTGTTGTTTTCAAGGACCCTCTCACATGCTGAGGAGGCTTCAGGTCAGGAAGCTGCACCACGCCTTTGTGTTAATTTAGATTTAGGGTTGTCCTGTGTGAACTGAAATACAGAGAAAGAATCAGAAAGGTGGACATGGTGCTTGGTAAAATGAGATTTACACAATAGAGTTTACCTCACTGGAGAGAACTGATTTACTCATAAGCCTGGGTCCTTGACCTAAGGTGTGGATGCCAAGTATAAGACAAACAAATAGAGAAATCAAACTTAAAGAGCTTTAAATAGACATGTACTTATGCAAACTAAAGAACCCTTCAGTTAGATTAGAGATATCTGTGTTTAATTTTTTTAAAATTACTAAATAATTATATTTGTACATATGTATATCCAAAAGATATAAAAGTGACATATGTATCTATTATGGAATAATTAACATCTGTATCACTTAAAATTACCTATTATTTTGTGATGGGAATAGGGGATATCTAAAACTACAGCTTAATAATTTTAAAGTATAATTTCTACATTTGAAAACTAAGGAGTGTTTTACATTTTATCCTTTTTTATTAAGTTTTTTTGTTTATTTTACATACCAACCACAGTTTCCTTTCCCTCTTCTCCTCCTGTTTCCTCTCTACTGATCCTTTCTATGGTCCTCATCCACTCCTCAGAAAGGGTAAGGCCTCGCATGGGAGTCAACAGAGCATGGTGTATCAACTTGAGGCAGGACCAAGCTCCTCTCCCTACATCAAGGCTGAGTGAGGCATCCCACCATAGGGAACAGGCTCCAAAAACACACCTGATGTGCCAGGAACAAATCCTGGTCCCACTGCTAGGGGCCCTGCACAAACAGATCAAGTTACACAGCTGTCACCAACATGCAGAGTCTAGGTCGGTCCCATGAAGACTCCGCTGTGGGTCTAGTCTTTGCTCTTTCACGAGCTCTTGTAAGCTGTCTATGTGGGTTTCCCCATCTGATCTGAACCCCTTGCTCATATAATCCCTCCTCCCTCTCTTCAAATTGACTCCCAGAGCTCAGCCCAGTGATTGATTGTGAGTCTCTGCATCTGCTTCTATCAGTTACTGGGTGAAGATGCTATGATGACAATTAGGGTAGTCACCAGTTTCATTACAGTAGAAGGCCAGTTCAAGCACCCTCTCCACTATTTCTAGAAGTCTTAGCTGGGGTCACCCTTGTGGATTCCTGGGAGTTTCCTTGGCACCAGGTTTCTCCCTAACCTTGTAATGGCCCCTTCTATCAAGATATCTCTTTCATTGCTCTCTCTCTCTGTCTATCCCCCAACTCAACCATCCCAACCTCTCATGTTCCCATCCCACATACACTTCCCTCCAAGAATGCCCTCCCCCAGCCACCCCTAGTTTACCCAAGAGATCTCATCTATTTACCCTTCCTGGAGCTA
>CABHPQ010159471.1:0-29296 GCA_902168405.1 Peromyscus aztecus
TTCTCTCCCACCCCAAGGGAGGGGTTTTGCAGTCCCTTTAGACCCAGGATGCACAGGGTTCTGGGGTAGAGGGGCATCTGGGGAGCAGCCTACCCTCCATATCTCTTCCAGGGAAATGTAGTGGGAGAACTTTGCTTGGCACGCTCTCTGCTTGATCTCCTCTTGCTATGGTACTGCAGTGCATGCAGGAAAAGGTGGGGAGAGCAGGCGGTTCCTTTTTTTCTCCTCCTCTCCTTTCCCTCTGAACCAGGGTCCACCAGTATTCCCTTCATCGGCCAGGTTCATACTCTTTCTTGTGGATGCCTTGGATTTACCAGATGGTCTATCATGTGGAGGTCACCATAGTTACTGCAGGTTCATGAATGCAATGGTTATATCATATCCCAATGACAACACTTCACATCGCACCTCCTGTTCTTTGGTCTTATTGTTTTCTTGACTCTCTTCCATGATGTTTTCTGAGACATGGGGCTAATACAGATGCCCCATTTAGAGATAAATACTCAACTCTTAACCTATTCTCAGTGCTTTGACCGGCTTTATGGTTCTGCATCAACTCTGCTACTCTCTACTAAGCAAAACTTCTCTGCCGAAGGCTAAGACAATCTAATTTATGGGTAGAAGCTTGCATTTAAAAATATCACTTAACATCAAATTCATTAGCAAAACAAAATTAGTAGGTTCCTTGCCAAAGCTTATGGCCATCCTTTCTATGGGCTTCTAAGCAGGGTTACAAATACAGTACCATCCAGAATTCCCTCCTGTGGAGTGAACCTCAAATGTATAATGATTGTGTACTCCTAGAACAGTCATGCTGCTATTGAGCTAATGAGTACATCATGCCTGGCAGGAAGATATTACAGCTTCTAGGGTTCACATTTGGGTGAGAGTGTTGATAACTTCTCTCCCAGCACCCTGTATGACATTTTCTGCATTCACAAAACTAGCCAAAAGGGTAGATGCTTCCAGCTCAGTTCTAGGTTGATTTCTCTGTGTCCTATCATTAAAGTGTATGGTGTACTGGGGATGTCTTTCTGTATGCTGTAATGTGTTGCTCTGATTGATTGATAAATAAAACGCTGATTGGCTAGTAGCCAGGCAGGAAGTATAGCATAGGCAGGATAAGCAGAGAGGAGAATTCTGGGTAGTGGAAGGCTGAGTCAGGAGATGCTGCCAGCGCAATGAGAAGCAAGATGTAAAGATACCCATAAGCCACAAGCCACGTGGCAAGGTATAGACTTATAGAAATGGGTTAATTTAAGATGTAAGATCTAGCTAGCAAGAAGCCTGAGCCATTAGGCCATACAGTTTTAATTAATATAAGCCTCTGTGTGTTTACTTGGGTCTGAGAGGCTGTGGGCCCGAGTGGGACTGGAGAAAACTCCAGCTACAATGGTGCTTTCAGCAATAAGGCTTAGTCTTAATTGGCCAACAAGACCAACAGCAGTTCCCTTTATGTTATATTTAACCACAGTTATAAGGAGGTATTGTGTAATTGACAACAATATATAATTTTCTGGGAGTTGTGTTGTCTACTCCTGCATGATGTCTTACCTATATTTCTGTTGGTGTGGTAGAACATCATGAGCAAAGGTCACCTGAGAAAGAAAGGGTTATTTCAGTTTGCATCTCAATAGCACAGTTCATTATCAAAGGGAGTCAGGACAAGAGCTCAAGGTAGAAACCTAGCCACAGGAACTGAAGCAGAGGCCATGGAGGAATATTGCTTAGTGGCTTGTTCCCCATGGCTTGCTCATCCTATTTTGGTATAGAACTCAGGACAACCCAACCATGGGTGGCATCACCCCATAGTTGGTTAGGTCCTTTAACAACAATCATCAATCACAAAAATGCCCCACAGAACAATCTTATGAAACCATTTTCTCAATTGAGTTTTCCTTTTCCCAGATGACCCCAGCCTAGGTCAAAGTTACATAAAAATTAGCCACCATAAATGTTGTCCCTATTGAAACGCTCTTTAAATTATATATAATATATCTTCTTGTTTAGTGTATAAAGAAACAGTGAAACTGTCCATATTTGAGAGGTGTAGCAATAATGTAGCCATTAAAGTACCTTCGGCTACATTATTGTATCTTTATTAGTTTTCAAGAAAGGTATAGATTCTTTTAATTACAAATATTAGTCTATACATTAATTAGAGGTATGATGTCTTAATTAAAGCACACTTTATGCACTGACTGAATCTAATGGGTAGATACCCATTCACTTCCATGCATTCTATGGGAAACAAGTTGGTGCAGTCATGATGAATAGCAAAATGGAGGTTCTTTCAAAACCAGAAGTGTGCCTACCAAGTGATCTAGCTATCTCACTTCCGGATATATAGCCCAGAAGTGATGATTTTTAAATTGTGGTATATAAAAAAAACTCTGTTTGTCTTCAAGAATATAGTGTTCTATAAGAACAAAATGATTTCCCTCTATTTTAAAAAGTACCATTGAACATATATCAGAGATGTAGAAGTGGTTCCATGAAGCCATCTCTACTCTTAAAAATGACTAATCTGTGGGAGTCCTGTGACCTCCCCTTTCCTATTAACTAAAAAAGAAAAGGAACAATAATAAATGTTTTGAAAATTTCCTTAGGGAAAACAGACCAGAGAGTGTAAATAAAATTACATTAAAACCTTAAAAATTCTCTCTAAAAAATTCCATCTGCTCCTAGCCAGTTTTTCTGTGTCCATAATTGTTTATAAATAATTGGTATAAAATGTTTGTCTCACTATTAGGAGTTGCTAGTCTCTTCCAAATAATTAATGTTACTTTCAAAAATTGCCTTTCCCCCCCTAATCATCCTCATTGTGAGGGTGATGGGGCCTTAATAATCAGCTGGTAGGAAAGTTGATGTTCACAGGGCAGATCTTGGCAGAGGATTGCCTTATGCTAACCTTGAATACACATGAAAATCATGTTTACTTATAGACAGCTGAGATTGCTCTCAAAGCCTGTGGATTCAGTGTGTCTTCAGTGGGATTTCCAAATTTCCATTTCTAAACAGTTCATAGCTGTTGCCGCTAATGATGCTACTTCTGTGAGGACCTCCTTTAAGGATGCCCTCTCCTGATATCCTGAGAAATGTCACCGACAATGGGAACAGACAGTATTATGAATACTGACATTACTCCTACATCTTCCAGTGGATTGCGTCCTGCAGTTGGTTTGAAAATATTTTTTCCCAAGGTATTTTACCTCCTACTGCTAAACTCACAGGATATTCACTTCAGTTTAAGCTGGTTTTATTATAAACTCCACCAAAACCAACCCTAGGATAGGGAATGTAAAAGAAGGACTGTGAGGATATTTTGTGTATGATCTAACAAAAAAAGTTTGCCTGAATATCAGAGGGTAAAGCCAGCCACTAGTTAGCCATAGAGGTCAGGCAGTGGTAGCATACACCTTTAATCCCAGCACTTGGGATCTCATGCCTTTGCTCCCAGTACTTGGGAGGCACACATGCCTTTAATCCCAGCACTAGGGAGGTTGAGAAAGGAAGTGATATGGCTGGGCAGAGAAAGGAATATAAGGTGGAGGAGAAAGCAGCTCAGTCCTTTTCGGCTGAGGAGTTGGAAAGGTCAGAGGTGGCTGTGGCTTGTTCCTTTGTCTCTCTGATCTTTCAGCATTTACCCCAATATTTGGCTCTGGGTTTTATTAAGACCAATTAGGATTCATGCTACAAAGAACCTTAGCAAATGTTTATTAAAATTGAGCAGGTTTGACATCCTTCACATGTTGCTCATAACCATGAGCAATAAAACAAAAAAAAATTGTTTAATAGTCCAGAATCACGGTTCCAAAAGGTAGAAACAGTTACTATGGGTGATAGCAATTCTATCTCTAACTACATACTAAGTGGAATTGAAAAGAAGTCCACACAATAAATCTGGGTATAGGTTTATATGTGTATTTATTATGGTATTATTCATAAGTCACTAAAACACTTGTTTTTATACTTTTATTAAAATATTTTTCATGCATTTTATTTTCTTCATCATATTGCCTCCCAACTCCTTCCAGAATTCCCAACCTCTTTATCCACTCAAAACAAAACAAAAACAAACAAAACAAAAACCAATAAAATAGTAAATGCCAAAACAAAACAAAATGAAACAAAAATCTCACAAAAAACCCATGGGGTTCGTTTTGTATAAACTTAACTCTGCTATATATTAACTACTGAATGGATAGACAAAATGTGCTATATCCCTTCTTTAGAGCATTATTTAGCCATAAAAAGGAATGAAGCAGAGGTTCATTCTACAGTTTGGAAAATTTTTGCAAACATATACACTAAGTGAAAGAAGACAATCAGAAAGGACAATATAGTATGCAATTTTACTTTATTAATTGCCCAAAACAGAGAAATCCATAGAAATACATTAGGATGTCATGTAAGATGGAGAGATAAAAACCATGAGTAGATGAATTTAGTTAAATAAAGGAGAAGGTCTTGTGCCGCTTTTCCAAGCTGCTACCCAGATTCTTCCAAAGACTGACCATCATCACTGTACGTGCAATGGACTTCTCCCATGAGTGAACTTGAGGTGCCTCATGGGTCCCTTACTGCCACCACTGATATTGCTTCCAGGGCACAACCTGCTCCAGCCACTGCACTGATCACAGTTAATGATCACCGGGAGTAAATTGCTCGAAGAATCAACATGAGGAGATTAATAAACAGAAAATCTTGATGTTTTAAAAATAAGCATGGACATCAGAGACTGGATCTGCTCAAGTGACAGAGTATGTAGCAGAGGTGTAGCCTTGTGATGTGAACCAGAGACAGCCATACAGTGAAAATAGCTGTTGCTGGATGCAAGCTGTACATAGGAAAGATCCAGAAGAATTCAGAACATACTCTGCCAGTACACCATTACTAGATGTGCAGTACTATCACACACCATCAGTTGCTGAGCCACAGAAAGCCCTGCTAATGTAATGTTCATTCCCTGTTCACTGGGGACAAGTTGTAACTTGTTTGGAAGCAGGGAGATACTGGCAAGAGAATTCTGGCCCAAAGTACTCTACTCTCACAGAAATCCTTCTCCTCATAAGGACTCAAGTGACCTAACAGAGCAGTCCTCCCTCCCCTTGTGAATGTGGATACCAATGACAGTCCATGGGTGGAGCATACATACTATTCTAGCATGAAGTATAGTATACTGACATGTCGTCTATCTCATGTTATTACTAAATTTTGTCACGTTGAAACTTATACTTAGATTTTTCTGTATTTGTCAATAAAATTCCTGATAATTTTGTACTATAATTAGGAAGCAGCTGTTTTAACTTTTATCTCATAAGAAATGACTTTTGTGACTATCCTTCTACACCAAAATATTGTTTTCTGTTTCTGTACCTACAATAATCTCTTTACTACCTCTCATAACCTCAAAGCATGTACTTTCTCTCTCATTCATAATACATGCCGTGATCTCCCTTTCCTTATTATTCCTCATTTCGCAACCTCATACCACCATTCATATCATAGCTAGAAGTCATCCCTGATGACATTTGCCTTCAATCAAGGTCTAAAGCCTCTGTACCTGAGTCTTACCAGAGACACAAGTGTGCATGCAAGTGTCTCCTCCTTCAAGTCCACTCTGTGACTGTAAGAAATACATAACAGGATATGCATCCATTTCCCCTTCTTCATTAAATAGCAGCAAAACCCAATTCCTAGTGAAAAAGAATGGATTTCCTCTAAGAAGAATCCCATAAAACATAACAAAATAAACAAAGTGGAAAATTCAAATGGAACACACATCCATCCCATTATGTGAACAAAACACAACAGCAACAAACCACAAACATTGTTGGGTAGCATTAAGCACATTCAAAAAACAACAACAATAACAACCAAAAACTCAAAAACCTTTCTAGTCAAGACAATATAGTATCTGTTTTGATTGGCATATTAATTAAGGTTCTCTAGAGTCAAAGAACTTATGTAATGAATATCTCTCTCTCTATCTATTTCACCCTTTCTCCCTCTCTTTCTTTCTCTCTGTCTCTACACACACACACACACACACACATATACATGTATATACATATATATGTGTGTATATATACATGTATATACGTGTATATAAATATATACACGTATATATATATGTATATACATATATATACATATACATATATATGGGAATTTATTGAAATGATTTACAGGCTACAGTCCAACAATGGCTAGTTATCGATAGAAAGTCCAAGAATCTAGTAGCTGCTCAGTCCCATGAGGCTGGGTGTCCCAGCTGGTCTTCTGTATATGCTGGAAACCTGAAGAGGCAGGCTCCAATGCCAGTGAAGAAATGCATGTGCTGACACGGGAAGGGCAAGCAGGTGAAGAATGAAACTTTCCATATTCGATTGTCCTTATATAGGCTTCCAGCAAATTAAAGATGGGCCTTCCAGACTCAAGGTCTGGATTAAAAGCATGTGTCTTCCAGCCTCCAATTCTAGATTAAAAGTCTTTGTCTTCCTGACACAAGGTATGGATTGAAGACATGTTGTCTTCTTGGCTCAAGATCTGATCACAAGTGTACCCTCAAGTGTCTGGATTATAGTTCATCCTAGATATAGTCAAATAGACAACCAAGAATAGCCATCACAGTTGTAGACCTTAGAGTTGGGCCAGGTGAGTCACCTGGATAGGAGACCAACACTAGGAAAGAGATCTCTACCTTAAGCTATGCTAAAGAATAGGTAGAATAATTAGTCCTTTAATGAGATACTAAGCTAGTCCTTCCCAGATGCTCACTCCTAGTGTAGTAGCATATTGGGTAATAGCCATACAGTATCCCAAATCTGTCAACTTTTCTAAATTATTTAGAAAATATTATATTCTTTCTGTCTCTTTTCCAAGCACACATTATCTAAAGATTTGGTTTTCCCAATATTTTGAGCTTTTTCTTTACACTTTCTTTAGAGCACCCTCCCTGCCATGTGGCTGCCAGTCTGTTATGTGTCTGAACTTCATGCTGGCTTAAACAGTATGGCTTCTCCATTCTTCTCCCCCAAGCAGCTGCTGAGACTTACATTTTGCCATCTCTGTTTTTTTTTTCCTTTTTAAATCCTAATAAAATTGCCTTTAAATTTTTCTTTGAGTCTATTCTTAAATTATTTTATGAGATTAAGAACCCTGAGTGGGTCTGAACCTCCTCTGCACCACCATGATACACTTACAACACTGCCAATAAGAGAAAATAAAGACATTCAGCAGCCATGTCAGAAAGAATTCAAGAGGCTTACTTTACAAAAGGATCAGTGACCATATAGAGGATTCAACTAAGAAGATGTGTGAAGTAATGAAATCTGTTTAAGACATAGACAGAGAAGAAACTGAAAAACATGGAGGAAAAGCTCAGCAAAGAAACCAAGACACTGAAATATCCTAACAAGAGACTCTGAAAATGAAATAATCAGACATTCAAATAGAACTCATAGCAAAAAGCACTGTCAGCAGATAGGTAAGATTCTGAAAGCATTTCAAAATCTTTAGGTAAGAAATACCAGTTTCTAATTTCACCCAACCTTTTCCCAGGTACACTTTCAAAAAATACATCCTCCTGCTCAAAAAGAGATAAAAGCTCATTTTTTTCTAAACAAAGAGGGATATGAGAAAGAAAAGAAAATTAAGAAACAAATGCTGTGTGAATTAGCATTATATTCAGGATGAAATAACAGCCAAATTCAAAATGGTACTGTTATCCCATACTTTGTTTTACTAAAAAAAGTATTTTAAGAATGTAGTAGACTTAAATGTTAAAAAGCACTAGACTCGAAATCATGATGAATAGCTTACTCTGGACTTAATATTTAATAAGCTTTCTTTAGGCCAAGGACTAATACACACACACACACACCACACCACACACACACACACACACACACAAACGCACACGTGCGCACACACACGCACACACGCACACACACGTGTGTGTGTGCGTGTGTGTGCGTGTGTGACGTGTGTGTGTGCGTGCGTGTGTGTGCGCACGTGTGCGTGTGTGTGTGTGTGTGTGTGTAAAATACATATGAGGAAAAAATATATATCATCAAATTATGATGGTATATTCTTACAATATGCATATGACTAATGTTACAAAAGAATGTTTTGAGAGTTGTATTTAATCAATGGAGAAAGTACTGAATAAATCGGTCATTTTAAAGAGATATCATTGAATACCATTTTCTAACACCATGCTAGCAAAGAAAAATATAAATTACCCCACTATAATGAAGAAATAAGTTCATGAAGCAGGCACTATACCTCGAAAATCATGCATTTGTGACTGTTTGTCACAAAGACAGTACATTTCTCATCAAAACTTTTTCCTATTCAGAGTTTTTCTTAGGGCAACTTTAACATCTTTGTTCCTCAAGCTGTAGATTAAAGGGTTCATCATGGGAACCACAATATTATAGAAAACAGAAGATACTTTTCCCTCATTCAAAGATCCAATTGAGGAGGGTTTTAGGTACATAAATGCACATGATCCAAAGAACAGGGAAACGGCAATTATGTGGGAACTGCAGGTGCTGAAGGCTTTGGACCTGCCAGCAGTGGACCTTATTTGGAGGATACTAGAAAGAATGAAGCCATAAGATATAAAGATGACAATACTGGGTAGAGTGATATCTTTCCCCCCTACAATGAAAATCTCTATCTCATTGATATAGGTGCTGGTGCAGGAGAGCTTCATCAAAGGCAGGAGATCACAGAAGTAGTGGTTGATGGTGTTCCCATCACAGAAGGTCAGTCTCAGGATGCATCCGGTGTGGATCATGGCATCAAAAAACCCCATCAAATATGAACCAGTCATAAGAAAGGAACAGACCTTAGGGGACATGGCAACATTATACATGAGCGGATTGCAGATAGCCACATAGCGATCATAGGCCATTGCTGTCAGGACATAACATTCAGAGATGACAAAAAAACAAAAGAAGTAGAGCTGGGTCATACATCCTGCAAAACCAATAACATTCTTCTTTACTAAGAAGTTCATCAGCATTTTGGGTGTAACAACAGAAGAATAGCAGAGGTCTATGAAAGACAAGTTAAAGAGGAAAAAGTACATAGGGGTATGAAGGTGAGAGTTCAGCACAATTAGAATGATCAAAGTCAAATTTCCCAAGGCGGTGATCATATACATTACTAGAAAAACTAAGAACAGGGGTATTTGGAGGTCAGGGTTGTCCGTTAAACCCAAGAGAATGAATTCTGTTACCGAAGAACCATTTGTCAGAACCATTCTTCTCTAAGAGAATCTGTGGAGATAGAAAAGAAAGAGTGAAGGTAAAGTGCCACAGAGAATTTACAAGTGTTTGTTCTATCATGCATGTGGCACACACACTGGGAATGCCTGGAAGTCACCCACATGTTCGCTATAGTCTGTGTGAGGCAAGGTCAAGAGACGCTAATCAAAGAGTAAAATGATTCAGTATAAAATATGATTAATTTCTGGATACCCAGTGTTCAGTATGTTAATAATTCTTAGCAATGCTTTGTCATAAACTTGAGTCTGAACTGATTACATCTTACAATTGTCTTCTCACTTTATATAATGTTACGTTCACATCAAACACATAAAAAAGCAAGTCTATGTGGAGGGAGGCCTGAGCTTCACTTTTGGCATCTCACAATGAATAAATTGTTCAAAACAAGTTGTAAATCTTATATGATTTGCTTCATATTTCAGGGTTATGTCTCAAGAAAAACCTCACATAAAAATTTGACATTAGCATAAATTTCAAAACATCCATGCAAATAACATATAGACTGAACTAATTGTGAATATATATATACATATACATATGTGCACCCCACCCCCATATATGTGTGTGTATGTATGCATACATACATATACATACATATATATATTTAATTTAAAAAAGAGGCCATGAACTTGAAAGAGAGAATAGTGGGTTATATGGGATAGTTTGAAGGGATGAAAAGTTTATATCACAATCTCAAAAAGATGCAAAATATTAATTTACCATGCTTTGGAGAGAAAGCAGTGCTGTCTCTTTATTACCTGCCCTTGTTATCTCAAAGGACTGTATCAAGATACAAGACTCAGCGTTTCTTGGAATCCAAGAATCTGAGGACAAAATTAATTTCTCATATTTCTTGGAAATCTTTCTGAAATGCTTCTCATAAAGTTTAATGTAAATCCTTCATCCTCTGAAGCCCTAGATAAAAAGTAAGCCACTTTTCTTGTGTTCACACTTGCCATTCGATGAAACACAGGAAGATTTTACTTATTTTTTCTATTTTATGTACTTTACTGTACTTGCCTGTTAAGCCACAGTAAAATCTTCCTCAATCTCTTCCAAGAGTACAGATGCCAGTTGTAAAAACGAAATGAGGTGGTTTCTTTTGCATACTAGACCATGATATATCTTTATGTCCTCGGGGAGTAAGGTCTGACCTTCTCTTAGGGATTGGTACATCTTCTGTTCTTATGCCATTATGAACTCCCATCTCCCATTGACCTTCATCTCATAAGGGAAATCTTTTGTTTTGGTTACTTTTTGTTTTGTTTGTGAATCTTTAGGAGTAATATTCCACAGAGTCCCATTAAAACTGTCTTATACATTTTTCAAAGTTTCCAAAAATGTGGAAAGATATTTAGTGTATCATCTCTCCTGAGATTTTTTCCATAACTCTTTTTAGAAATTGTGTTTTTTTCTGCATTTATTTTCAATGAACTGAATCAAACCCATGAAGTCAACTCTGCCCCTGAGTAAGTACTCTGCCATTGATCAGCACTCAAGCCCTCCAGAATCACTTTTACTATGTTTCACCCTTTCTTAGTTAGTGTTCCTACTGCTGTGATGAACAACCATGACTGTGGTGATATTGTGTTCCCCAATCAGTTGTACACCTTAATAAACTTATCTGGGGTAAGAGAATAGAACAGCCACTAGATATAGAGGCCAGAAAATGGTGGCACACACACCTTTAATCCTAGCATTCTGGAGGCAGAGATCAATTCAGTTCTCTGAGTTCAAAGCCACACTGGAAACAGCCAGGCATGGTGACACATGCCTTTAATCCCAGGAAGTGATGGCAGGAAGCAGAAAGGTATATAGATCGTGAAACCAGGAACTAGAGCCTTGTTAAGCTTTTAGGCTTTTGAGCAGCAGTTCAGCTGAGATCCATTCAGATGAGGACACAGAGGCTTCCAGTTTGGGGAAACAAGATCAGCTGAGGAATTGTCGAGGTGAGATTAGCTGTGGCTGGTTCTGTTTCTCTGATCTTTCAGCATTCACCCCAATACCTGGCTCCAGATTTGTTTGTATTAATAAGACCTTCTAACAATTTGTGCTACACATGACCAAGGTATTTTTTAAGGGAAGGCATTTATTGATGGCTTATTACACTTTCAGAACACCAGTTAGTCCATGAACAACATAGCAGGGGGCACTTGGGTGGTGGGCATGGGGCAGGATCAATGTTTAGGGATCGCATATACTCCACAAGTTGCAGGCAAGACAGGGCCTGGATTGGGTTTTTGACAACTCAAAGCCCACACTTAGTAACACACCTTCTCCACTAAGACCACAGTTATTCTATCAAGACCATTCCTCCCAAACAGTTCTACTAAATGGGTACCAAGCATTCAAACATATGATCCTATGAGGGCCATTCTCATTCAAACCACTACACACTTGAGCTAAACATTTATAATAAATATTTAAATATTCAAAGCAAGTACACTGCTCAGTCCTTAAATGTAACAATGAGGCCAAGGATTTTTACACTCATTATAATAAGAATAGAGGATATGTAGCTAGATAGACAAGTTACCAAACACCCCTGTTTCCCATGTTCATTTGCATAAAATAGGAATCGTTAAACTGCTGTAGGATACTTTGATTGCATTCTGACACTTCTGAAACTGCTGATAAAGTTTACTTTGAGTCAGAGGGTGAAGCTAGCTAAGAGCTTACCAAAATTAGACCTAGAGGTTTTAGAGGACCAGGGGCATAGAGATTTGGAGGACCAGGGACAGAGATAGAGACCCAAGAAGTAGTAGGGCAGGGCTTGGAGAGAGTCTTGGCCCTTTTGGATCAAGGACAAGAGAAAGAGGAGGTAACTGGTCACTTTTCTTCCTCTTCTCTAATCATTCAGGTTATTACTCTGTTATCTGATTCCCAAATTTTTATTGCTAAAGAATAATTAGATAAACACTTCATTAAACTATCATTTATTTTTTCTTATAATTTTTATAATTAAATGAAAAAGATCATAATTTTTGTTCTTTTTTTGTTCTTTTTTTTTGCCAGCTGCCACTCAGGCCCAGAACAGGGCTATGAGTTAGCCCACCCCAATATCCACCTCATCTATGAACTGCTGGAGTATGTGAAGGAGCTGGATCTGTAGATGGAAGGCAGCAAGATCTCCATGACACAGGGCAGCAAAAGGGCCTCTAGGAGGAGACCCATTAATGGCCTGGTATTGATAGAGCAGAAAAAACCAGAGGCCTTGAGCCAGACCAACAATCCATTGCAAAGAGCACTTACAAGATGTATGGATTAAAGGGTATACTGCATGACTCACTTGGACCACACTATAGCTTCCATGCCAAGACTTTTTGCTTGTTTGTTTTGTTTTGTTTTGTTTTGTTTTGGCTATACGTTTATATTTTGTTGCTTTTGAAGGGGTTCACAAAGACAGATGGCAGAGGTAAAGGGACAGGGAGATAAGTGGAATCAGGATACATGATATGAAATCCACAAAGAATCAATAAAAAGTTATTTTTTTAAAAAGAAGAACATTATTGTATTTGAAGGATTAGTAAAATGTCAGCCACAATCACTAGTGCTCTTGAATTTAAGAAGGAATTATGTCCAGATTAAGATATCATTGGTTGGAAACATCACAAGTGTAGTATATATGTAAATTAAAGCAAAGAATGGATATTTTTGTCATATATATTTCTGTATTCAGGAGATGTATGATATGGGGGAAATTACAGATGTACATTGTCCATTTCTACAAATATCAAGCATCAGATGTGGGGATTTCTCTGGAACTGGTTTTTCAGGTGAGGTTAATTTATAGATCTACTTGAAATCTTCCCTGGGCTGTAAAAGAAAAAATAGCTTGTGCGCTAATAATCTTACCTTTGCACTTTGATTTATATTTGTTCCCAAAGCATGTATGATTAAAAGTTGGGTGTTTAAGTTATCTGGTCATTGCTAAGGGGCTGCTTATGAAGATACCAATGTTCCATCAGTATTTCAGTTTATTTTGTTCAATTTATTTAAATCATGTCTATTCCTTTGTGCTCACACATTCCTATATTCACAGCAGTAAGGAGGCTGTGGTAGAAGGATTGCAAGGTGAAGGTTTGCTGTATAATGCAATGAGTTTCAGAGTTTTCAGAGAAAATGTGGAATGTACAGCAAGATTCTGTCTCCAAAACCATATAAAGAGAAACTTGAAACCATTAAATAAAACTTTACTCTAAATGTGCATTAAGTCAATAAATGGTCAGGTTTAGTTTTATTTACAAAAAATCAGAAAGTAAATATTTAAGGTTTTGTGAAACATAAACAACCTGATGTTACAATCCAAAATATATTTTAGACAATAGGTAAATGATTGTGAATCAATTCCTATAAATTTTATTGTTTATTCTCAAGGGCTGAGGATACACTCAGTGGTATAGATCATAATATAAGCCCATATTATGCTCTGGGCTTATTGGATATCAATGAATAAAAAAGTATCAATGGTCAGTACAAGGCTTCAGGCAATAATATGCTAATTCTGAACTGAAACGAAGGTGAAGTTAATGCATTATCTCTTTATTTAACATGGTGTGGAAGCATGACAGTATCCTTTGTAAAACTAACATTTTAGTTCATCACACTACTTAAAGTCACAATGACATCACATATAATAGGTAAATTTTTTATTTGTAAAATAAGCTTATCTATTGAATTTCTCCTTTAAATTATGTTATACAATTCAACTCTCTTAGCTGAAATTATGACTGTATTAGTTAGGGTTTTATTGTTGTGAAGGGACATCATGACAACAGCAATTTTTATGAAGGAAAATATTTTATTGGGGGTGGCTTACAGTTCAGAAGTTTAGTCTATTTTCACCATGGTGGGAAGCATGATAACACGCAGGAAGATATAATCCTGGAGAGGTTCCTGAGAGTTCTACATCTGGATCTACAGCAGCAGGAAGAGAGAGTGAGCCACTGGGCCTAGTTTGAGCTTTTGAAACCTCAAAGCCCACCCCAGTGACACATTTCCTCCAATAATTCCACACCTACTGTAACCAGACCACATCTCCCAATAGTGCCACTCCCTAAGAGCCTATGGGGCCCATTTTCATGCAAATCACCACAATGACTAATGTTTTTGCATGTTTAAATAATAAACATTATCATGGTATTAAATGTTTTCTTTCAAGCAATATATAGCTTATAACCTTTAGTCTTTCTGTATTCTTCAAGATTGTGAAGAAAATGTTAATCTAATTTCAAGTTATATGTAAGAAAATAGCAAAAAATAATCTATAAGTTCAAATTACTAAGAATTTTTTTAAAAAAACTTTTTTTAGTTTAATGTGACATTTTTTAATCTTTTATAGTGGCACAAATACATTGCATACTCACTAGGTAAAGATTGACACATAAAACTGAATTACAAGAAAATAAAATCAACACAAAATTATATGATTTAGCTGCAATGTCCTGGAAAATTTTCCATAGTCATTGAATCAAATTCCTTTCACATTGCTTGCTTTCAATGCTAGAGTTAGACCTGGTGACCTAGAGACTGTGAGATAAACACTCTACACTGAGGCTTGTAAAACTTGATATCCACATTCAAATGAGAGAAGTATATCCTTACTTCTCATCTTGCACTAAAATTAATATGAAATTTATGAAAGATCTTAATGAAACACTTAAAAGTTTGAAGATAATGCACATACATACTGGAAACACTCTAAGACAGCCAAGACAAGTCAATGAATTTTTGAATAGGTATTTTTTAAAAAAATCATTTCTTTTTTGAGATTATATTAGATCTTGTTTTTTTAATGTGTCTCCTAAAATTTTTGTATCTATGTTTTTCTTTTCATTGCAGTTGTCTTCTGTTCACTGTTATGTGTTTATCCCAAAGTATCTATTTTTTTGAGATTATAATATAGTAACATTATTGGCCCTTTCCTTTTCTTCCTCTAAATCCTTTCAAATATTGCTACTTGCTTTCTTGCCAATCCATGGGCTCTTATTTTCATTAATAGATCTTTGATGATTAGTTAATGGCAGAAAAAAATGATGAATAGAATTGCATAAAAATGTTTCTCCACAAGAAGAGAAACATAATTAAGGAATAGAGGGTTGTGTTTTCCAGCTCTTCCTTCAACAGGAGATTAGTAAGTGGAGTGTATACAGAACTCAAACATTTTAATCACCAAAGGACCAAATTTGGTCTTTAAATGCACAAAAGAACTGAATACTTATCGAAATAATTTATCTCATCTGTCTCACAATGGGTATAATCAGGAAAAATAAATGAGCAATATCAAAGCTGTGATTAAAAATAATCCATCTCTCCTGCAGCAGAAAATGTACTATGGAAATAAATAGGGAGATTACTCAAAAAAGAAAAATGTACGACCACATAATTGTTATTAGATACCTAAAGAATCAATCTTAGCACAGAATATAGTTATTATAGCACTATTCACAGTAGCACCTTTTAGAGTTGGCATAGGAACCTCTCAATTGAATTTCAACTAGAATTCACTACATTAGTTCCTGGAGTTGTCCTCCCTCTCCTCCCAAAATAACAATGGGTTCACATCTTCAATCATTCTCCAGTCTGCTGCTAGGCTATATTATTCAAGGATAAAATATTCGACCAAAGCTTTATGAAGAGTAGAGAGTAAGTATAATCCCTAAAGCTCTATACTGTACATATGTAATATTTGTGAAATAAATATAACACTACAAATTGACAAAAGAGGGTCAAGTGCATATTATTTACAGCTGCAATGTGGGTTGTATTTAATAGCCAATCAATAAAAACATCTAGATCATGAAGGCACTGACATTTCCAAAGGACACATTGATGCCCAAGAAAGGATAAAAGACAATCTGGAGAAAACAAGGTAGGCTGTCCCAAATTCTTCTCTGTTCTCTCTGTTCTTCCCTCTCAATTCCCCAGGCTCCTCCCTAGCACTGAACGCTTCAGCCTCCCTTCCTTCCTGTCCCCATCTCCTGTGGAATGCACAGACCATCCCCTCTTGGCCTCCCTTCCCCACCTCATCATTCTTTATCAGCCCCTAATTCAGGCAGACGTCCCCTGCTCAAACACAGGCCATCCCTGCCAGAAGAACAGGTAGGCTGGCTTCAGACATTTTCCACACTCTCTGTTCCCTCAGACCCAAACCCTCTAAAACAGCTCTAAACAGATCAACACCTGCTGCCTCTCTGCCTTGTCTGCTATTGATTCTACAGATTATCCTGTCATAATATCCCTCCCACACCTCAACTCTCTATCCCAAACCCCAACTCAAGCACTCTTCCTCTGTTAAAATGCATGTTACACCTGCCAGAAAGCCTGATGAGCTGCCCCAGACCTGATCTACTCTCCGCTCCCCTAGAGCCAATCCTTCAGTCTCCTCCATAGAATTACAACAGATTACCAACTGCCACTTCCCTTCTTCTCTTCCCATGTCTCCTGTGAGTCCCACAGACCACTCCCCTCCCTGAAGTCCCTCTCCAACTTGTCACTGCATCTCAGCTTCTAACATCAGCCGGCATTTCCTGTAAACAGAAAAGCAAAGAAAGTCAGTAAAACAAACAACACACAGCCATGACACTCTGAAAACTCCAGAGAGAAAAAATAAATCAAGAAACAAACCACTCACTCAACCAAGACAAAGCCAGAAATCAGCACATAGAACTTTAATTGCCATAAACCCAGATGCCTAGATGTCAGCATAAATACACAATCAATACCAGCCAGGGCAATATGTCTTCACCAGAGTCCCAATATCCTAGCACAGCAGGCCCTGAGTATTCCAATATAGCTGAAGCAAAACCAAACCAAAACAACAACAACAAAAACAAACAAACAAACAACCCCCCTTAAAACCAACTATATGAAGTTGATAGACATCGTTAGTGAGGAAATCAATGAATCCCTTAAGGAAAAAAATTGGGTGAAATGAATAAATCCCTTAAAGAAAGGCAAGAAACAAACAAACAATCAGTTGAAGGAAATGAATCAAACTGTTCTGTGGGGGCCCATAGAGGCTCCCTAGTAAGTCCTTACTCAAGGTCAGAAAGTCTGAGCTTGCTTAACCCAGCAGGACTGCATAATGGGATGATTTGGCTGAGGGCATGGTTACCAGGTGTTTTGAAGGGCCTACACTTGTTGATACTTTATACCTTGACCATCAAGGGGACAGATATTTTGCTCCTCCTCTTGCTGGTGTATAAAAATTCCATCATGATTAAACTCTGGGTGACAGGGTACTGACCCAGGGTCCTCCCAAAGCAATCCTGTGTCTCTGTCTTTCTCACTGTCTACATCTGTATTTCTGTCTAATACTTCCTCATTCCT
Source organism: Peromyscus aztecus (assembly GCA_902168405.1). Lineage (NCBI taxonomy): Eukaryota > Metazoa > Chordata > Mammalia > Rodentia > Cricetidae > Peromyscus > Peromyscus aztecus. Next base: position 17,634 of record CABHPQ010159471.1, read on the forward strand.
TTCTCCTCCCCCCAAGAACCCTTCGACAGGTCAGAGCTGAACTCTTACATTGTTCAAGATCTGAAAGTGTAAATAGAAGCAATAAAGAAAACACAAACTAGCTGGGTGGTGGTGGCACATGCCTTTAATCCCAGCACTTGGAAAGCAGAGCCAGGCGGATTTCTGTGAGTTTGAGGCCAACCTGGGCTACAGAGTGAGTTCCAGGAAAGGCGCAAAGCTACACAGAGAAACCCTGTCTTGAAAAACCAAAAAAAGAAAGAAAGAAAAGTTAGCTCATGCAGAGCCACTATAATGCCATATGACCAAGGAACAACAGAATGCCAGGATTAGACATATAGACAAATTCTATAAGGATATAAATTTGAACATTATATTATGCCAGATTTGAATAATAACTGCAGCAGCTTTAGACTGGGGATTTTTCCTGGGTACTCTGACCACTAAGAGTTAATAATACACTGCTTGGGACATGACAAAATGCCAATGGTGGCTTGAAGATTTTGTTTTGGTCTAGTATCCTTGAAGCAACCAAAGCAACCAGCCTGAGAAAAGGCTATCATATGCTTCTAGATTCTCAAAAATTGGGTTATGGGATTAATCAGTAAGAGTAATAACTCTATTTATTAATGGTGTCAAAATTTGAGGGAAAATGATTGGAAATGAAACTCTCTTCTGTCATAATTTAATGATGACTAAAACATGAGCAAAAGGAAGTGAAACACATGTCCAAAACAAAAAAATGATATCATCTATGTTTTGAAACATCATGAATGTATCCTTGCTTACTAAATTCTGTATAAATAAAGAAACACTCTGGCTGCTAGTCAGCCAGGCTGCAAGATTCTCCAAACCACCACGGCCTGGCTCACTTCCTTCTCCCACCAACTCCTTACATCTTCTGCTGGGACCTATCCACCACTAGGAATGACTCCTGTTTACTTCCTCTCTGTCCATCTCTCCTAAAATGAAATTAAGAAGTATCTATCCCATATATGATTCTTTCATTGCTGCTCTTACATCCACCCATCTTCAGGCCCTGCCCTCATCCAGAGCTGGAGTCCAGCACTGGAGTAGCTATTTTAATATCTAACAAAATAGACTTCAAACCAAAACTATCCAAAAGAGATAGGGAAGGACCCTACATACTCATCAAAAAAAAAGTCCACCAAATGACATTTCAATTCTTAACATCAATGCCCAAACACAAGGGCATCAATCTTTGTAAAAGAAATACTACCACAGCTTAAATCACACACTGAACCTCACACATTGATAGTGAGAGTCTTCAATAACCCACTCTCACCTATTGACAGGTCATCCATGCAAACACTAAGCAGAGAAATGATAAATCTAACAGATGCTGTAATCCAAATGAACATAACAGATATTTACAGAATATTCCACCCATACAAAAAAGAATATATCTTTTTCTCAGAATCTCATGGAACTTTTCCAAAATTGACTATATACTCAGATACATAGAAAGTCTCAACAGATCTAAGAAAATTGAATTAATTCCCTGCATATCATCAGAGCCCCACAGAATGAAGCTGAATGTCAACAACAGAAAGCTTACAAATTCCTGGAAACTGAACAACTCTCTACTGAATGAAAAATGGATCAAGATAGCAATAAATAAATTGAAGACTTTCTTATAATTCAATGAAAATGAATACACAGCATATCCAAACATATGGGACACAATGAAAGTGATGCCAAGAGTAAAGTTCACAGCCCTAAGCGCATATATAAAAATAAATGGTGAGGTCTCCTCATACCAACAACTTTACAGCACACCAAAACCTCTACAACAAAAAGAAGTAAGCACACACAAGAGGAGTAGATGGTAGGAAATAATCAAACTAAGAGCTGAAATCAGTAAAATAGAAAGAGAACAAGGCTTTGAGCAAATCAGCAATGGAGACAAACCCCTTTCCAAACTAACTTCAGATAGAGAATAAGGGGGTTGTAGCAACATCAGACACTGATGAAATCCAAGAGAATCATTAGTGCAAATTTAAAAACCTGTACTAAAAGAATATTTAAAAGTCTCAAAAAATGGATAATTATCTCAATAGGTATCCTTTATCAAAGTTAAATAAAGATAAGGTAAACAATTTAAATAGATCTATAATGCCTAGTGAAATAGAAGCAGTCAATAAGTCAGTTTCCCAACCAATAAAAAAACCCAGGGTCATTCAATTATAGCATATAATTCTAGTAGACTATCATAAAAGGGTTAATGCCAATACTCCTTAAGCAGATGGAAGCCAAAAAAACAGATGGAAAATTTTACAATACATTTTATGAGGCCACAATTACTCTGATACCCAAACCACATAAAAAGTCAATGAAGAAGGAAAATTGTAGACCAATTTCCTTTATGAACATAGATGCAAAAATACTCATGAAAATACTTGCAAGCTGAAACCAAATGCACATCGAAAAGATCATCCACCATAATCAGGTAGGCTTCATCCCAGATACACAAGGATGGTTCAACATAAAAAAATCAATAAATGTAATTCATCATATAAATAAACTGAAAGGGAAAAATAACACATGATCATCTCATTAGATGCAAAAGTGTCCTTTGACAAAATCCAATCACTCTTTATGATAAAAGTACTGGAGAGATTAGGGGTATATCTAAACATAATAAAGACAATTTACAGTAAGCCTAAAGCCAACATCAAATTAAAGAGAGAAATTCAAAGCAATTCCACTAAAATCAGGAACAAGACAAGTTTTTCCGCCCTTTCCCTATCTATTCACTATAACACTTGAAGTTTTAGCTAGAGTAATAAGACAATTGAAAACAATCAAAGAATACAAATTGGAATAGATGAAGTCAAAGTATTGTTATTTGCAAATGATATGATAGTATATATAACTGACCCTAAAAATTCCACCAGGGAACTCCTGAAGTTGATAAACACTTATAGTAAAGTGGATGGATAAAAGATTAACTGAAAAAAAATCAGTGGCCCTTCTTATACAAGTGTCAAATGGACAGAGAAAGAAATCAGAACCAACACTTTTCACAATAGCCAATAATATAAGATATCATGGGTAATTATAACCAAGCAAATAAAAGAGTTGTATGATACAAGCTTCAAGAATTTGAAAAAAGGAAATTGAATAAGATATCAGAAGATGGGAAGATCTCCCATGATCAAAGATCAGTGGGATTAACATAGTAAAAATGACCCTTCTACATAATACAATCTACAGATTCAATGCAATTCCCATCAAAATCCCAACACAATTCTTTACAGATATTGAAAGAACAATTCTCAAGTGTATATATAAAAAAAACCCAGGACAGCTAAAACAATTCTGACCAATAAGAGAACTGCTGGAGGTATCACCATCCCTGATTTCAAGATGTACCACAGAGCTATAGTAATAAAAACTATATGGTTTCGGCATAAAAACAAACATATTGGTCAATAGAATCTAATTGGAGCCCTAGACATAAATCCACACACCTATGAACACCTATTTTTTGTAAAGAAGCCATAAATACACATTGGAATAAAGACAGCATCTTCAAAAAATGGTGCTGGTCAAACTGTCTAGAATTCAAATAGATCCATGTTCCTTACCCTGCATAAAACTCCAGTGGATTGAAGACCTCAATATAAAGCCAGATACACTAAACCTGATAGAAGAGAATGTGGAGGATAGTCTTGAACTCCTTGACATAGGAATTGACTTTCTGAACAGAACACTAATGAGTGCAGGCACTAAAATCAACAATCAATAAACAGGACTTCATGAAACTTAAAATCTTTTATAGGGCAAAGAACATTGTCAACAGGACAAAATGACAGCCTGAAGAATGGGAAAATTTCTTCACCAACTCCACATACAATAGAGGACTAATATCCAAAATATATAAAGAACTCAAGAAACTAGATATCAAAGAATAAATAATCCATTTTAAAAATGGGGAACAGATCTAAACAGAATTCTCAATAGAGGAATTTCAAATGTTTGAGAAACACTTAAAGAAATGTTCAGCATCCTTAGCCATCATTGAAATGAAAATCAAAACTACTTTGATATTCCATCTTACACATGTCAGAATTGGTAAGATCAATAATACAAAGACAGCTCATGCAGATGAGGATATGGAGCAAGGGGAACAGTCCTCCACTGCTGGTAGGAGTGAAAACTTCCATCAAGGAAATCAATATGACTATTCATCAGAATATTGAGAATTGATCTCCTAACTCCCAGCTATACCACTCTTGGGCATGTATCATAACTACTCCTTCCTACCACAAAGTCAGTTGCTTAGCTGTGTTCATTGTGGCTTTATTCATAATAGCCAATAACTGGAAACAACTTAGATGCCCCTCAACCAAAGACTGGATAAAGAAAATGTGGTACATTTACACAGTGGAGTATTATTCAGCTGTTTAAAAAATGGCAAATGGCATCATGAAATTTGCAGGCAAATGAATGGAACTAGAAAAAAATCCTGAGTGAGGTAACCCTGACCCAGAAACAGTTCAAACAAATTATAGAATTATAACAAATAAGAAGATTAAAACAATAATAAAAGACCTGTCTAGAAAATATCTCAGGTCTAGATAGATCCATAGCAAAATTCTGTCAGCCTTAACAACTAATACTTTTGAAAAATTATTCAAAAATAATAAATATAAGAAATCTTCCAAAATCCTTCTACACAGCAATATTGTCCTAATATTCATAACAGAAAAAGACACAACAAAAAAGAAAACTACAAACTAATATTTCTGATGAACATAGATGAAAAGTCCTCAGTGAAATATTTACAAATTAAATACAAGCATATAAAACAAAAACAAACAACATTGATTTTTCTAGGTAGAGTGATAAGTATTTGCAATTGTCTTTAGATCTCGAAACATTTCACTTCAAGACTTCCTGATGATAGGTAAAGACTACACTTACGTGAGGTATCAAAATCTATACTAGTCCCACCACAATGACCACTCAAATGTGAGCAGATCAAAAATGACCTAATGAATGTGCCAGAATGAATGGGGAAAAGCCCATGAGACCTCTGCCCTACAGAAATAACTACTGCCAAATGATTTAAGATGGGAGAGGGCAATATGATCCTCTCCAGGTAAAAGAACCCCAATTGGTTGTCCAGTGTCAAATGATCAGTCCTAAAAAATATATACAAGTAACATCATATGTGCTCAACAGGATAGTATAGTCATTTCCACATGCCATGCACATACTAAGAGCACATATTACTCAGCATGCAGATACATAAGAATGCAGATGGAGAAAAAGGGGGTAAGGCTCATGACAAGGAGAAAGCAGAGGTAAGTCAGAAAATATAGTAGGTCTTTGGCCAGTCACAAATTATGTGACTCATTCATGAAATGCAACTGATCTGGCAGAAGTGTCTTCTCAGCGTGAAATGAGTACCTAAATTCTTTTCTAAACCTATTTTTTTTAGGCCCAACAAACACCCTTAAACAGTTTTTGTGTTATTGCACCAGTGCGGACATCTTGCCTTGCAGGTTGGTATTGCTGTATGCAGGCTCTATCAGTGGGTAATATACTGTTTTATACCTATCAACCTGCATAGTGCTTCCCAGAACCCTGAAAGCTAGCTGAGACAGAGAGGGAGGGAGGGAGAGAGGTATTCTTGTTCTCTTCAAGATTGATCTCTCTATGTCCTTCAGTCAAAATGTATCCTTCAGAAATAGTCTTTCCATCTGGTTATGGTTGGCAGCCAAGAGCAATAGCAATATATTGTGTTTAGGTATTTGCCATGTGCCATCATATTATCACAAATTAACTTACAGTATATTTTAGCTTTCATAACAACCTGACAACATTTGTGCTCTCAGTCACTGTCACTACTTTATAAATTGTGAACACAAAGCAAATCAAAGGAAATTTAACTGACAGAATTAATTGGATTAAATTCTCAGAAAGACCCCCCAGGTTGCAATTTCTAATTATTGTAAAAGTAAAAAATTTTGAAAGGGGAAATTTTATAAAGTGAAATATTCAATGAGAGACTATTGAACTGAGCTACTGCAATTATTGAAATATTTCTGACAAAGGAAGTCAGAAATATAGAATAGGAACATGTAGAAACATTCCTATTTAGGATGTGGAAAGTAATGAGATAATGCAACATATTTCCCTTTAGATATGAATATAATATGGAGATGGGATCTTGTTTTGGGGTTTGTCTTGGGAGTTGTACAAGCCCAAGGGTGAATTAAAAACTTTTGTAAAATTGTGAGTCCCTTAGGTATTAAAGAGAGATCTTGGTCCAGGGTGTAAATAAAATCCTTCTATGCCCTTCTTATACCAAGATGCTATTCTCAAGGGAAGAGAACTAACAAGTTTCATTCCATTTAAAGCCTGGCATATTACATTAATATCATTACACTTACATTGAAACTTCTCCATATTGTAAAATGACAAGTAGACCAAAATGAAGACTTTTACTGTTATGAATAAGTAGTGAAAGATCATAATCAGCAAATGTAAGTTACGATCCATAAATATTTCCAAGGTACTTTGGGAATTGTTAGTAAAAACAACATCAAAAGCCTCATAATGCACAAATCCTGAAATTTTCATTTCAAGTAACAATAAGAAAACACCAATCTTTTCTGGCTCAACAATGGTGAGTTTACAAACTCTATGTACCTTAATGTCTTTGTTTATGATAGAAGTTCAGGGATATATGACAGGTCCAATTTTCCCATTTTTTTAAACCCTGAGAAATAAGTAAAGCAGACTTGAACATATTCCAGATAGAAGGTAGAGATATTTTTAAAACACAGTACAAATAAATTCCTTCTCCAAGTACAGAACTTTTAAAAGTAGACTTAGAAATTTGATTCTGTGACACACAGTAGTTACTAACCTTGCCTCTAGTCAGAGTCCTTACTTGTGCATGGATAATGTTTTTATTTTTCATTCTACCTCTATCTAATCCGAACAAATATAAATATTAATTGTTAAACTTTCTATTGCCATTTTTTTCTAGAAAGCAATTTAATCAAGTAAAAGAAGAAGTAATAAGATGAAATAAAGATGTTTCTGTCCAGTCACACTTTCCTTATACCTTGGTTTGTAAATAGTCATGTTTACATGAAATGACCCTGCCTTCATTCAGTATTTCAGTAGCTGAGATACATTGACATGTTTAGCTTGAAAAGACTGTAATAAGGGAAACTTTATGACACTCACCGCCATGAGAAAGGCAGATTCTACAGTTTGAGACTGGGGTAGACTTGAAATTTTCCTGTGAATATACATTGGTGGAAAGAAATATAATGTGTAAAGAGATATTTTGTCTTACAGTGTAATACATTGTCCAATGCCTCCAGATTCCAATAGGAAAATAATGGCTGTTGGAAATAGGTCACTTGTGACTGAATTTATCCTGATTGGCTTAACAGACCAGCCCAGTCTCCAGCTCCCTCTGTTCTTCCTGTTTCTTCTCATGTATTTGGTGACTATGATGGGGAATTTGGGTTTGATAATTCTAATTGGACTGAATTCACATCTTCATACACCCATGTACTTTTTTCTTTTTAACTTGTCTTTGATAGACTTCTGCTACTCTTCAGTGTTTACACCCAAAATGCTGTTGAACTTTATATTAAATAAGAATATTATCTCCTACATAGGTTGTATGACCCAACTCTATTTTTATTCATTTTTTGTTATTTCTGAGTGTTATGTGTTAATGTCGATGGCCTATGATCGCTATGTAGCCATCTGTAACCCGCTCTTATATAATATTGCTATGTCCCCTAAAATATGTTCCTACCTAATGCTTGGTTCATATTTGATGGCATTTTCTGGTGCCATGGCTCACACAGGATGCATGCTGAGACTGACCTTCTGTGATGCAAACACCATCAATCACTACTTCTGTGACATCCTCCCTGTGATGCAGCTCTCCTGCACCAGCACCTATGTCAATGAATTGGAGGTTTTCATTGTGGTGGGCATCAACATCATTGTGCCCAGCATCACCATCTTTATTTCTTATGGTTTCATTGTCTCCAGTATCTGTCATATAAACTCTGCTGATGGCAGGTCCAAAGCCTTCAGCACCTGCAGTTCCCACATAATTGCTGTTTCTCTGTTCTTTGGATCAGGTGCATTTATGTATCTTAAACCCTCCTCAGCTGGGTCTATGAAGAAAGGAAAAATTTCTTCTGTCTTTTATACCAATGTGGTTCCCATGCTGAATCCATTAATTTACAGCTTGAGGAACAAAGATGTTCAAGTTGCCATTAGGAAAACCCTGAGCAGGTGGAAATTATGTTAGGAACAGCATCTCTACTTTCCTGTAACTTTGTGGAAGTTTATCTTTTTATTAAAATATTAGATGAAATATGTTTTCCTATTTTATCATGTAATTGTTAGGTATATTCTCAATTTGTTTTCAGGTTTTGTTAATAATAGCTATTCCTTTCTCCTCATCATTTAGTACGTATGTTTTATCATGTTAAAAATTTAATTCAATGCATTTTATTGTTATCGATTTTTTTCTTTTAAGAAAGATAAATTATTCAATTAACTATCAAGAAAATGCTAAGATGATAATTTGCTAATGAACGGGATGTGTGATTCTTTTATTATGTTTCACTGAACATACAAATGAGACTATTTCTGTCATCAAACTTCAAAAATGAATATCTCAGGTATATGCAAGTTTCACAAAGACCATTTAAATACAACCCGTTTTGCTGTTGTAAACATTGAGCCTTCTTGTTATAGTTCTTTAATATTTATCATTGTACCAAAACTCACACTAGATTTGTCATATATATTTATGACATGGATTATTTACTAATGTGCAACAAGGTTGATAATTAAAGTATTATAGTTATTCTAATAAAAAGTCTCAAGTACTTTTCAATGTACTTAATATTTTTGTGTCAGTAAATGTGAAAGAAAAATTCCATTTTGAAAGCTTACTGCCTTTGTTTTTAGATGATTAACACATTTCTCAGATTAAATGTTGATTTACTTTCTACTAGAAAATAACTTAGTGGCACTTTTTGTTTTGATTTAAGGTAGTTTAGAGATGATTGGCTCAAAAATCCAGATTTTGTACAAAAACAATAAAAAATATGAATTTGAAATGTTTTCATGTGTTTGATATTTAAGAAGACCAGTATAGGAAGGAAAAGAGCCTAACAACATTCCGCCATGCTCTCAAAGACGCAAAGCCAGATTATGACTTCCCTCTCTAACAGAATTTAGAAGATACATTTCCATGTAAATACATATCTCTGTGAGACACTGTATTATCTTCCACTTTCAAAGTTTTGAGAAAAGCTACAGTCTACAACAGGCATATGCCAATGATGTTGGTCTGTGAAAAGGGAATGGTTACATTTGGGTGGAATCAAAAAATAGCATAGTGGTCAGATGAGATGGTTCATTAGGCAAAGGCACCTGCTTCCAAGGCTGATGTCCTATGTTCAGTTCCTAGCACCCACATGACAGAAGGAAAAAAAATGATTCCCAATGTTGTCCTCTGACTTCCCAACATGTACTGTGGTATGTACACACCACACATAAGCAAATTAATTAATTAATTAAGAATAAAAAAGTAATGATAATGAAGCTCAAGTTAGGAATTTGGAAATAAAATGAAAATTAAAGCACCCTACTATTCAAATCTCCAAATTAAAATTTCTAGATCTCCCTAAGTAGGATAGGTTTAAGTATTTATCAGAAAGAAATATTAATTCCTGAAAGTCAGAATATCTGGGGACAATTAAAGTTTTCTGATCTCTGGACTTTTATTTGCTGATTCTTTATAGTTCTGTAGTCACTAAAACCTCCTGTTTCAGCTGGGAAAATTTAAACATCCAAATGTTAAACCAATGAATAAAGCAAGCAATTGAAAGAAATTTTGTGGCCAAACCCAAATTATTATACTTCTCTCCTAGAACTGGAGATTGTATTCTTTTTTTTTCCTCTTTGAGGAAACAGAACGAAGACAATTGTGCTGAAGATCAGTAATCAAAGAACAATAGAAAGCTTTGTGCTACAAAAATATTCTCTATTTTAGTGTTTTTTATCATAACTTTGTATTTAAGTGTTGTGAAATTTAGTGTAAGTGGTTGTTGATCTGTGTATTGTGATTAGTTGGTGGCCATTGGCATCACTGATTTTCACTCCAAAGTTTATATTTATTTAAAACAGTTGAGCTTTCTGTTTTTTTCATTTGTAATTTTCTTACTTTGGGATAAAAGGCTTTTCTTATCGAATGGACAACCTTTATAAATATTCAAAATAACATTTCCATTGTTTCTAATTCTCCAGAGAAGGGGTGTGCTTACATGTTATAAATTTTATCGCTAATTGGAGTATCCATATTAAATTATCTCACAAAGTTTTCATCTAACAAATCTTAAAATATAAATAAAACTTGTTACAACATTAGAAAATACATTTGTTTTGATATGAGTTCTCGTCATTTATGGAAATTTGGAGAAAAATAATATTTAAATAATAATTTTTAATATTTAAGACTACTACAATTATTATAGATAATATAGTTGATAACTTTTTTCATTGACTTTAAGATGTACTTATTTGATTTTCCTTTCAAAGAGGGAAAGCACTAAGAAAAATTACAATGTTATTAAAGTGCTCAGAGCTGAGGATGGAGAGATATTTCATTTAGTATAAGTATTTGCTGAACAAGCATAAGGTCTAAGGTCTAAGTGTGGAGCTCAGCACCCATAATAAAATAAATTCAGTGTTTTCCATGAGTATGCTCATAACACAAGAGCTGTAGTGTGGTACACATGTGCGGACATCACATATTTAAACAATACTCAAAAACACTCAAATGCACACACACAGAGAGAGAGAGAGAGAGAGAGAGAGAGAGAAAGAGAGAGAGAGAGAGAGAGAGAGAGAGAGAGAGAGAGAGAGAGAGAGAGAGAGAGAGAGAGAAGCAAAGCACAGGGCTCACTTTTTCCTACTGTTAATAAGGAACGTATTTGTAACACAATACGAAAGCTTGGACATCCAGAATGACATAGAAAACTAGTTTCCTTCTGAATAAACACAGGGGAGATTTGGTGGCTTTACCTTGAATTCACTTCATATAAACTTCTAACAAGTAACCTGCTAGCACATTTCGAAATGAATGTGATCAGGGTATATTCCGGTTAAGAGCTTACAAAAGCGCAAATGGAGTTTTGAGTTGCAGCCTTTTCCCCCCCTCATCTATTCTTTTTGAAACATCACTTTGCATTTTTTACTATATAATTCCAGAACAAAACATTCTGTACTAGATATGTAACTAGGGACTGATGGGCAATGTCCCTTACCACGCCAACATAACTAAAGTTCATTAAAAGAAAAGCAGAAAGGTAGACATCCATAATGTATCATACTGCTGCATCTAATGCACAGAAAGACAGGAATATAAAGCAAAGTAATTCATGGCCATGAAACTGAGAGGCACCTAAAGAAACCCTGCATACTGGAGAGAAAGATAGACACATATATAAGACTATGGAAAAGAATAAACTGTACTAGAACAGCAAATAGACAAGTGAGAATTAGGAATGTGTCAAACAATATAAAACAAGAAAATGACAGCAATTAAAACATGACTTTCAGTTCCAGGACAGCCAGAG